>PVIR01015753.1:17011-38173 GCA_004026965.1 Petromus typicus
CCCCTTTCTAAAGTAAGCCCATGGCCCTCCATCGCAGGTCAAATGAGGCACTTGCTGACCACCCCCTCCCCAATCTCCTTTTCCTTCCCTCCTTTCCTTGCACCAGCCACACTAGACATTTCCAGGTGGCCCGTGTTTTGGTCTTTGTATGTATCTCTCTCCCTCCTACATGCTTTCTCTCCATTTGTCCAGTCTTTGTGGATGTTTTCATACTACACTGGCAGAGTGTCATACTTCTAAATACTCATAAACCACTGCATGTGCAAATTAGGATGCCCTGTGGAAGCCAAATCTGTGCTTCTGCACCGCCCCTCCAGCCAACTAGACCCCTACCTGAGACTTGCCCCCAGGCTAATACCGGCAGCTCAGTGGGCTCACGTGCTGCAGCACCTTGGCAGCCAGACCTGCTGACCCAGGTGGCAACCTGAGCAATGAGTATGGTGGTGGACTCTGCTGCTGGGCATGCACTGGGCCACACCATGAATGGGGGTTTCACCAGGAGACATGATTCTGAGCCCTGAAGGCTTGAAACAACCTTCCAGGAGCCTCAAAGAACTCTGTCAGCAAAAGTAGTTTGGCTTCTAACTCTATGAGCTAAAATAGTTTTTGGATTGTGTCCAGAACCAGGGAGATGTTCAGCTTTGTGAGGATTTAAATAAAGTTCTGAAATAGTCCAGCTTGCAAATGGATTAGTCTAATCAAGAAGTTCAGATTGAAGCAATGGAAAATTGGTGCTCACGTTCAAGTAACTTTTTGTTTTTTGAGACAAAGTCTCACAATATAGTTCAGGCTGGTTTTGAACTATGTAGCCCAGGCTGGCCTCAAACTTGTGACAATCCTCCCGCTTCAAGCTCCCAAATGCTGGGATTATAGACATGCACCCTCACACCCATCTTTGTCCAAGTAACTGTAACATACAAATGTAAGTGATAGTGAAAGTGGAAAGTGTAAAAGCACTCTGTTCCTTGTTTGTTTGTTGTAGTGCTGGGGATCAAATCCAAGGCCTCAACCACTGAGCTATGTAGCCCAAGCCTCCTCTTTCATGAACATTTTCCTTGCTTTGGAATTAGAATGGAAGGGGCTGTTCTGACTGCACAGAAATTCACTGAGGTGGTATAGAATTTGGGGTGGGCAGGTGTTTATACAGCCTCTTTAACCATCTATTGTGACTTTTCTCTTTTTTGTGTGTGTGAGATAGAACAGGGTGTTTTTTCTTTCAAAATTTAAATAATACAAGACAAAACAAAACACTGCAGTATGAGGGCATGATGCATCTGACCAGTAGTTTTTTTTTTTTTTCCAGAAAATTCTCTTGTGTGGTTCTATGGGTACTAAGCAACCTTATGATTAGAGTTTGGCTCCACTTGTGGTTTTGTGACAGGGGAAGTGCCCTGACCAAAGGATAGCCCAATTCTAGTCTTGTGGTAATTACTGTTCATTCTAAAATGGAGTTTAATCTCCTAAGTCTCTGCTGAGTCAGGTCAGCATGAGCCGGGCCTGAAGGCAACAATCATCTAGTCACACTGGCAACATGAAGATTCTGGAAGCACGAAGCTGAAAACCAGGTTCTGGGATACTTAGCTATCATCTAAGCATAGAGCCTTGCTTGGCTGATAGCTGGCTTCTCGAAAATCTCCATTATCTGTCCCGAGTGATGACAGTTCACAGATGTACAAAGTCTCAGAAAACAATAGACATCTGTTAATTTTGAATGCCCATTCCTGATGACTATGCCTTCTGATAATAACCCAATAATCCAATTTTGTTTTGGTAAACTATCCCATCTCTTTGCTCCTGTGGTTTGAGGAATGACTCCACTCTTGAAACGCAAGAGCAAGTCCCTGATCCGAAACACTAATGTTAGCTGGAAGGACAAACGAATGACCTGATCTGGGTCAGTCACATTCAGCCCAAACTTTTGCAGAATCTATTGGGAAAGAGATGTTCCTTTTAGGTGGGGTGTTAGGGCAGTGAATATGAATTTGGGCCCTAAACATGCAACATGGGAAATAACATTTGAGAATGAAAGTGAAACAAATAGCAGATTTTGAGTGATGGACACAAGTTTCTTTCTTTCTTTTTTTTTTTTTTTGAGACAAGGTCTCACTTTGTAGTTCAGGCTGGCTCTAAACTCAGCCTTGAACTCACAGCAATCCTCCTGCCTCTGCCTCCCGAGTGCTGGGATTACAGGCATGAGCCACCACACCCGGCACTGTGCTATGTGGTACTGGTTGCTGCTGGGCATGAGTCTCCATGCCCAGTATAATATGTGGTTACCGAGGATCGAACCCAGGTCCTTGCGCTTGCAAGACAGGCGCCAGAACCATTGAGCTAAATCCCCGGCCCCTGGACACAAGTTTCTTGAGGCCAGAGTCTGAGGCTGTATTCAGTTAAACCTGGGCTTTGGAACACGATGAGCCAAAAAAATTCTTTTTTTTTTTTAAATGTAAGTCAATTTGCATAGGTTCTGTCTCTTAAAACCACAAGAGATCTGACTGATGCACTATCCAGTTAACCCCCTTTTCTGCAAAAATTGCTCAGAATTGTTCAATAAATCACCAAGACATGAATCAGAAGTCCTGAATGATGAAATCAAAGAAAAGAACTGGCAGTGAGCCTTGAAACTAGCTAAAGATAGATAACTGAATAAAATCACTACTCAGTAGAAACTGTTTGAAACTGATAAGTTGAAATAATTGTTGCTATGGTAACAAACAAAATGGAAAAGGAAAAAGAGGATTTTTAAAATAAGGTTTTAAACTTCAGATTATGAAGTAACCCTAGGGAAGAAGAAATAGTAATAAAAGCAAGACACTGAACCTTTGTTTTATGTAAAAAGTGCAGAAAAGATAGTTTTAAAATAGTATAATTTTATATAAGATTTTAGTTTAAAAAGGTTTATAAATTAGTACAGGAGCTAAAGGAAAAAATGTAATTCCTACAGCAAAAATCAAAGAGTCTTGGATCAGGAAACATATTAGACACTTTCCACACAAAAATAGAACAGAAATAACAATATCAAACAACAGGAACCTAAATGGGCAAAAATTAGATTATATGTAACAAGTAAGCCAATTTAAGTAAATAGGAAAAATATGAATAGTTTAAATTTCTTTATAAAAATATAAAAATCTGGGCTGGAGATTTAACTCAGTGGTTCCCGGCGCCTGTCTTGCAAGCACAAGGGCCCAGGTTCGATCCCCGGTAACCATATACAATACTGGGCGTGGAGACTCACGCCCAGCAGCAATCAGTACCACATACCACAGTGCCAGGCATGGTGGCTCACGCCTGTAATCCCAGCACTCGGGAGGCAGAGGCAGGAGGATTGCTATGATGTGAGTTTGAGGCTGAGCTCAAGGCCAGCCTGAACTACAAAAGCAAGACTTGTCTCAAAAATAAAATAAAATAAATAAATAAATAAAGCCAATTACCACCAGCAGACCTAATATTCCTTTACAAGAACTTACCCTTTACTGGACCATGGTAATTTTTTGTTTGTTTTAGTTTTTTTTTGAGATAGGGTCTCACTTTGTAGTTCAGGCTAGTCTTGAACTCAGCCTCAAACTCACAGCAATCCTCCTGCCTCTGCCCCCGAAGTGCTGGTATTATAGGAGTAAGCCACCACCATGCCTGGTACTATGCTATGTGGTACTAGAGACTGAACGCTGGACCTTGCACTTGCTAAACAGATACTGGAACCACATAGATAAATCTCTGGTCCCCATGGTAAGTTTTGTTTTGTTTTGTTTTTTTTTTTAAGGTTTTTTGAGACAGGGTCTTGCTTTGTGGTTCAGGCTGGCCCTGAGCTTAGCCTCAAACTCACATCACAATCCTCCTGCCTCTGCCTCCCGAGTGCTGGGATTACAGGCATGAGCCACCACGCCCGGCACTGTGGTATATGGTACTGGTTGCTGCTGGGTGTGGGTCTCCACACCCAGTATTGTTATGTGGTTACCGGGGAATCGAACCCGGGCCCTTGCGCTTGCAAGACAGGCGCCGGAACCACTGAGCTAACTCCCCGGCCCCCCCATGGTAAGTTTTAATAAATCCAAGTAAGTAAAATTTGTTCAGGTCATACCACAATTTAACATATAAATAATCAAACAAATTTTAAAATTAAATATCCTACTAAGTCTGTAGATCAGTCTACTGAACCAGTTTACTAAATAGCATTTCACTCAGAAAGAGAATATGAACATAGTAACACACTCTTTAGAATATCATAAAAGTAAGATAACTCCCACGGCAGACTTGGAGACAATGCTTTTTGTTTATTTATTTATTTATTTTTGGTACTGGAAATCTAGTGCATGACCTTGCACTTGCAAGGCAGGTGCCAGAACCACTGAACTAAATCCCTGACCCAACAATGCTTTTAATATTAGGCTGAAGGGTATGCTGGCCCTGACACTGCTGTATAACATTGCCATGGCTCAAACAGAGCAGCTATCTCTTTTTCTGGATTCCTCTCCTCTGTTTATTTCTTAAATTCTACTCCCTCCTACGAATAAGAAGCTTTCAGCTGCAGGTCCAGAGAGCCCTGAATAAATAGAACCTAAGCCAGGAGGAGATCAATTAGGCCCGTGGGCACAATATTCAAAGAGGACTTGGCCCAGGGTCACACAAACCTGAGAAAGCCAGTATCTCAGAGAGAGCTACTCATTAAATGTCCTGTCCTGGTCCTGGGGATTTAGCTCAGTGGTTCTGGAGTCTGCCTTGCAAGTGCAAGGTCCTGAGTTTGAATCTGGTGACCACATATCCCCCAATCCTGGGCGTGGTGGCTCACACCTGTAATCCCAGCACTCTGGAGGCAGAAACAGGAGGATTGCTGTGAGTTTGAGGCTAGCCTGGGCTACATAGTGAGCTCAAGGCCAGCTTGAACTACAAAAGTGAGACCTTGTCTCAAAAAGAAAAAATCCTGTCCTAGGTACATAGTTGTCTTATCCTAGTGTTGCTCCTGCTGAGCCAAACAGGAATAAATAGAACTTTTTTTTTTATCTTACCAGGGAAGCCTCTGACTGTACGTTTTTGCTCAAGGTTCTGTCCTCTTCCATACATTGGCACTGTCTTAGTTTTTTGTTGTTGTACTATATTGCTACAGATGAGATTATGTATAAAATAAGAAATTGGTTTTATTACAGTTCTACAGGCTGGAAAATACAAGGTTCAGAACCTGCGTCTGGTGAAGGCCCTGTTTGCTGCAAAAGGCATCGCATGCCAGTTCAAATCTCTCCTTAAACCTACCAGTGTCATCCTAATTAACCCCTAAAGGTCTCACCACAAAATACCGTCAATATATAAATCGAGGGATTAAGTTCCCAACACATGAATTTTAAGGGGACACATTCAAACTGCTCTAGGATTTAAGAGACAGGAGAGACCACTGAGAAACAGGATTTTATTCCAGGTTTTAGGGGAACTCAACTAATGTCTGAAGGAAGAGCCTCAAACAAAGAGAAGTTTCCATTTTATATATATTTAGTGGAAGCAGTTGGTCTTTCTAGTGGCATAGCAAGTGAGTTTACAGAGCCAGGACAGAGAAGGGCTCACACAGTACCCCGCCTACCATGAAAACACAAATGCCTGAGTTTGATCCTCAATACTGCAAGAACAGGACAAGGGCACACTTTTGTCATTTCAGAGCCTTGTGAATTTTATGAGAACAAAATGACATAAACTTTGTTTACAGATCATAGTTAGCAATTTTATCTGTCCCAGAACAAGAGTTGCAGCTTCAGGGCTGGGGGTGGGGGACTTTACTCAAGGCTGGGAAAAACTTGTTTGTTTCTTTTTTTTCTGCCCTGCTTGAAAACCACAGCAGGAATCATTCTCAGGCCGGTAGGGAGTTGACTACTGCAACTCTAAACAACGCGTGGTAACATGCTATCCAAAGGGAGAGAAGGATACAGTATCTCTCCGGGGTTTTCCATCTTAACAATAAGAAGCCACCCCTCCCCCTCCCATCTCCAAGTCTCCATCTCAGGCCTTATGGGGAGATTGGGTCACATGTCTGTCCCATCTAATTAGTATCAAGAAGAATGGCCGCCCTGCCTTGGAGCCAACCAACTATGAAATAAGACCTCTACAAACGGTGAGCTAAACAAACCCTCCTTTAACTTTGAGTGCTGACTACTTTGTCTCAGCAATGAGAAAATTAAATAAAGCATATGGTAAATGCATACAAGAATAGCTATAAATCTCTATATAAGTATGTGTGTACCTAAGGAGCCATGAACTACATGAGGCAAAATGGACAGAACTGAGGAGAGAAATAGAAAGCTCTATAAAAATAGTTGGAGACATCAATACTTACTCTCAAAAGGAAAGAATTACCACACAGAGCAATGGGCAGTAATGGAATAGAGAACTTCAATCACACCATAAACTAACCAAGCCTAATAGACGTAAACAGAGGACTCCACAGAGCCGCCACCAAATTTCTATTCTTCTCAAGTGCAATTGGAACATTACATCTGGACAGACCATGGGGTAGCCCACAAGCCTTACTAAATCTTAAAAGTTTGAAATCATTCAGAGTATATATTCTAATCACAGTGGAATGAAAGTAGAAATGAGTAATAGTCAGAAGTCAGGAAAATTCACAGATGTAGAAATTAATGTTTTTATTTTTTAATTTGCTTTTGCTCTTTTGAGACAGGGTCTCACTTATGTAGCCCAGGCTAGCCTCAAAGTCACAGCAATCCTCCTGCCTCTGTCTCCTGAGTGCTGGGATTACAGGTGTGAGTCACCACACCCAGCATTGTGAAATGTGGTGCTGGGGATTGAACTCAGAACCTTTTGCTTGCCAGGCAGATGCCAGAACCACTGAGCTAAATCCCTAACCCAAACATGGAAATTAAATAGCATACTCTGAAAAAGCCAACAGTCAAAAAAGAAGCAGTATAGAAATCAGAAATACCTTGAGAAGAATGAAAATGAGAATACACGTCTTTGGGAATGCAATGAATACAGTACGCTGAGGAAAACTGATAGCCATAGGTGGCTACGTTAAAAAAGAACAATCTCCAATCAGTAACTAGCTAGACAGGTTAAAAAACTTGATAAGAACAAACTAGGTCCACAGTTACGAGGAGGAAGTAGGGATGCAAGACTCCCAAATTCATTCCTGGAAGCAACTCTTACCTTAATTCCAAAAATCAGAGAAAGACCCAAGAAGAAAGAGAACTACAGGCCAATCTCTAATGAAGATAGATGCAAAAATCCTGAATAAGATACTGGCAAATAAGATACAGAGGATCATCAAGAAGGTCCTACACCCTGACCAAGTTGGATTCATCCCAGGGATTCAAAGAGGGTTCATCATACACAAATCAATCAATACAGAGTCAAGGACAAAAACCATATGATCATCTCAATAGATCAGTAAAAGCTTTGGACAAAATCCAATACCCATTCATGATTAAAACCCTACAGAAAATTGGAATAGAATGTTTTTATCTCAACCTGATAAAAGCTATTTATGAAAAAACAACAGCTAGCATCATACTAAATGGTCAAAAACTGAAACCATTCATGCTAAAATAAGGAACAAGACAAGGATGTCCACTGTCACTATTCCTGTTCAATATAATTCTGGAAACATTAACCACAGCAATTAGACAATAGAAATAAAAGGAATAAAGGTAGGAAAGGAAGGAGTTAAGCTGTCACTATTTGCCTATAACATGATATTTTATATAGAAGATCCCAAAAACTCAGCCAAAAGATTACTTGACTTAATTGCCAGGTTCAGTACATTAGCTGGGTGCAAGATCAACACCCCCAAATCAATAGCCCTCCTATATACAGATAATAAACCCACTGAGAGACAAACAGAGGAAACAATTCCTTTTACAAGAGTACCCAAAAACATGAAATGTTTAGTAATTAATCTAACAAAGGAGCTAAAAGACCTCTACTTTGAAAACTACAACATTTTGAAAAAGGAGATCAAAAAGGATATCAGAAAATGGAAAGACATCCTTTGTTCCTGAGTAGGAAGAACTAATATTGTCAAAATGACCACACTGTTAAAACGACTATATTCCAATTGAAATCCTAACAGCATATTTCAAAGAGCTAGAGAAAATAATCCAAAAATTCATCTGGAACCACAAGAGATCTAGAATAGCAAAGGGAAACAGAGGAAACAGAGACATGGCAGGGGTATCACAATCCCCAACTCGAATCTATACTACAGAGTCACAAAAAAACAAAAACCAGCATGATACTGGCACAGAAACAGACCTGAAGATCAACAGAACAGACTAGAAGACGCAGAAACAACTCCAGACATGCTAAGCCACTTCACCTTTGACAAAAGAGCCAAACACCCTCAATGGAGGAAAGTTAGCCTCTTTAATAAATGGTGCTCGAGGGCCAGGGATTTAGCTCAGCAGTTCTGATGCCAGCCTTGCAAGTGGAAGGGCCCAGGTTCAATCCCCGGTAACCATGTACAACAAGGCCAGGTGTAGAGACTCATGCCCACCGGCAATCAGTGCCACATACCACAGTGCCAGGTGTGGTAGTCACACCTGTTATTCTAGCACTCAAGAGGCAGAGGCAGGAGGATTGCTGTGAGTTTGAGGCTGAGTTCAGGACCAGCCTGAACTACAAAGCGAGACTCTAGCTCAAAAAAACTATAAATAAATAAATAAACAAATAAAGTGTGCTCAGAAAAACTGGGTTTCAACCTGCCAAAGATGAAAGCTAGATCCATGTCTTTCACCAGGCACTAAACTAAAATCGAAGTGGATTAGACACCTAAATTTAAAACAAACACTAAACCTGCTGGAAGATAGGTGAGGTAGAACTCTTGGAGATGCTGGCACAGGGAAAGACCCTATGAACAAAACCTCAGCAGCTTGGGAACTAGCAGAAAGAACAACAATTGGGATTTTTTTAAAGCTTCTGCACAGCAACAAAGGGAAAAGACAACCTTCAGTTTGGGAAAAAACTTTTATCAGCTGTTTCTCAGACAAAGAACTACTATTTAGAATATATAAAGAACTTTTTTTTTTTTTTGAGACATGGTCTCACTTTTGCAGTTCAAGCTGGCCCTGAGCTCAGCCTTGAACTCAGAGCAATCTTGCTGCCTCTGCCTCCTGAGTACTGGGATTATAGGCGTGAGCCACCTTGCCCAGCACTGTGGTATGTAGTACTGGTTGCTGGTGGGTGTGAGTCTCCACGCCCAGTATTGTATGTGGTTACCAGGGATTGAACCCGGGCCCTTCCACTTGCAAGGCAGGCGCCAGAACTGCTGAGCTAAATCCCCAGCCCTAGAATATATAAAGAACTTTTCAAAATCAGCCCCCCAAATTTAAAGACTCAACTCAAAATTGGCATCTGAAATGACCAGAAGTAGTAAAGGAAACAAAGAAACACATGAAAAAATGTTCATCATCACTAGTTATTCAAGAGATGAAAAGGAAAACAACACTAAGATTTCATCTCACTCAACAAAGAATGGCGTTTATCAAAAAAATCAACAACAAATGCTGGCAGGGCTGTCAGGAGAAAGGAATCCTCTCTTGTTGGTGGGAATGTAGACTGGTACAACCACTGTGGAGATTCCTCAAAAAACTAAGATTAGAGGTACCATTTGACCCTTCTCTTTCCCTGCTAGGTATGTACATGAAAGAACTAAAAGCATCATAGCGACATAGGTGCACCTAGGTTTATAGCAGCAATTTGTATATTACAATTTGTAATAACTAAACCTTGGAAATGACCCAAATGCCCACCAACTGGAGATTGAATAAAGACGATGATGTGTGTGTTTTGTTTTGTTTTGTTTTTAAATAAAATGGAGTATTACTCAGCCATAAAGAATGATAAATTAGAGACATTTATATTTAAATGGATGTACCTTGAGGACATACTCATAAGTGAAATAAATAGGACACAGATGTGTAAACACCACATCATTTCTCTAGTATGAGAAACTAAAGATGTAAATGAGGACCATAATATATGATAGTTATTGTGAAATAGGAAGAAAAGGGAAAATTAGGGGTAGGGGAGAGTAAAGAAGGGAAAGAAAAATTTGATGGTAAAAATGGAAACAAAGCTTATGTAAATAGGGAGTGGGCAGGGGATGGGAAATAAATGAGAATCAAGATATACCACGTACAGGTACAAATTCTCAAAGTTGAATGTGATCATAATGTATACCTAAAAAATACCAGTAAAATACTCAGTTAATAATAAATGTAGTGAAGTTGTGGAGAATTTGGAACACTTCTCCACTAATGGGGCAAATGTAAAATGGTGCGGCCATTTCACACAGAAAACGATGGCAATTCCTCAAAAGATTAAACACAGAATTAACATAAGATTCAGCATTTTCACTTCTGGATACATACTCAAAAGAATTAAAAACAGGGTCTTTTGTTATGCATTTTACTACAATTGAACAACAAAAAATTCAAGTGAAAAATAAGCAGAGGACTTGAATAGACATTTCCCCAAAGAAGACACACTATTACATTGGGACTCAGCACATGACACAATGTGAGGCTATTGGAACCCTTGAATGTGGCCTGTGGGAATATAAAATAAGAAAGAGTTTGATAACCCCTTCAAAAAAGTTAAACAGAATCAGCATGTGACTCAGCAATTTCACTTCTATTTCCTACTCCAGATACTTGATAACGGAGATTTAATGTTCATAACTGTGTTCTGGATAATAGCCAGCTGGTGTGGTATGGCTTGGATATGGTTAAATTGTGTTCTCCACTCCAAAGATTCATGTGTTAAAAGCCCGGTCCCCAGAGTAGTGGCACTGGAAGGTAGTAAGACCTTTGAGAGGTGAGGCCCCACTAGGAGGAACTTGGATCACTAAGGCTATGCTTGGTTATAAAGCCCCACCCAACTCTCTCTGCTCCTGGTTCCAGATACAATCGCTTGCTTGTTCAACAGGAAATGAGGCAGCCAAGGGCCACGCAGCCTGTACATGGGGTTTGGACCTTGAACCTCCGAAAGACTGAAATAAATAAACCTCTTCTTCGTCATAAGTCATAAGTAACCTGTGTTCACTATTTTGCTACAGTGGTGTAAAGCTGACTAATAAATGGCAGAAACAACTAATGTTGATCACTAGTTGAACGAAATGTGTATAAATATACAGTGGGTATTACTCATCCATAAAATGTAATGAGTCTTCCAACATTATGCTAAATAAAATAAGCCAGTTAGAAAAGGACAACAAATGATTTCATTTATATGAAGTATCTAGAATAGGAAAATTTATAGAGGCAAAGTGGAAAGGAAGTGACAAGGTTTGAGGGCAGAAAAGACTCAAGAGTTATTTTCTAATGGATAATATTTCTATTGAGAAAATAAAAAGGTCTTGCAAAAAAATGATAATGTTTGTACAACACAATGAATGCACTTAATGTTACTGAATTGTATACTTAAATGTGGTAAAAATACTAAGTTGTATGTTGTATGTATTTTACCACAATAAAAGAATAAAAAATGGTTAATGTGATAAATACCAGTTAGCCATATTTGTGAGCATCCAGAAATCAGGTGGCAATATTTATGAGCTTCTGGGCCCTCTCTTCAGTTTCACTGATTAACGTGTCTATTTTATGGTGATACCACATAGGCTTCATTACAGCTGGTTTCTGTATTAAGTCTTATACTCAGTAGTGTGAGTACTCTAACTTTCTTTTTTTCTTATTTTGACATTTTCATTTATTTCCCTTTCCATGTAAACTTTAGAATCAGCTCGTGTACAGCTATAAAACGTTCTTCTGAGATTCTGATTGGAATAGTGTTAGAATTTAAGATCGATTTGAAAAGAACTGACATTTTTCTTATGTTGAGCTTTCCACTCCAAGAATGTATCTTTCCATTTGTTTATCTTACCAGCTTTTTATAGCTGGGTTTTTTGGTTTGTTTGTTTGTTTGTTTTTCTGGTACTGAGGATCAAACTTAGGACCTTGCATTTACATGGCTGGCCTGGCATGACTGAGCTAAATTTGTAGCCTCTTATAGTGCTAAACATAGAGAACTTTCTTTTCTTTTTTTATCTTTTCTTCTTCTTCTTCTTTTTTTTTTTGAGACAAAGTTTGACTTTGTCGTTCAGGCGAGCCTGGAACACACAGGAATCCTCTTGCTCCTGCCTCCTTGCTGGGATTACAGGTGTGAGCCACCACAATAGGCCAGAACTTTCATATTTTCTTACATTCATATGAGATATAGTTCAGTGATAATGTAAATGAGATGTATTTGTTGTTATTTCCAGTTACCAATATACAGGAACACTAATAATTTCCCTATATTTATTTTGTATTCTGTAAATCTGACAAGCTCACTGGCTGATTTTAATAGGATTTTTGCTTGGTTTCAGTGGTTTGCTTTTTGGGTTTTTTTCCTAGTTTTTACATAGATAATCACGTTACCTACAAACAAAGACAATTTTTTTTTTTTTTTTAGGTTTTTTTGAGACAGGGTCTCGCTTTGTGGTTCAGGCTGGCCCTGAGCTCAGCCTCCAACTCACATCACAGCAATCCTCCTGCCTCTGCCTCCGAGTGCTGGGATTACAGGCGTGAGCCACCACACCCGGCACTGTGGTATGTGGTACTGGTTGCTGCTGGGCATGAGTCTCCACGCCCAGTATGGTATGTGGTTACCGGGGAATGGAACCCGGGCCCTTGCACTTGCAAGACAGGCGCCGGAACCACTGAGCTAACTCCCCTGCCCAACAATTTTATATTTTTATCGACTTATATTCCTGTTATTGTTCTTGCCTTGTTCAACAACCTGGCCATGCATGACAATGTTGAAGAGGAGCCATGAGAGTGTATATATTAGAAAGTATTTAGTCTTTTGCAATTAATTATAATGTTGAGGATGTCTCTTCTCTGTCTACCTTACTCATTTATTCAGAATGGATGTTAAATTTTGTCAAATGCTTCTTTTCCCACATTATTTCATATGATCATGTGGAGTTTTTTTACAGAATTTCAATAGGGTGAATTCCACTTATTTGTTTGGTTTGTTTTGTTTTTTGGTACTGGGGATCAAACTCAGGAGCTTGTGCTTCCAAGGCAGGTGCAATGCCACTGAATTAAATTCCCAGCCTGGTTTTGTTTTCCTGAGGCAGAGTCTCTCAATATAGTTCAGGTTGACCTTGAACTCACAGTGCAGCCCAGGCTGGCCTTGAACTCCTTGCATTACTCCTGCCTCAGCATCCCAGGTGCTGGGATGACAGGCATGCACCACTTCTTTTGGCTTTTCCATTGATTGATTCTTGAGTAACAAGCCAGATTTGTATTTCTAGAGACAAACCTCACTTAGTAATGGTATATTTATCTTTTTATTTTATTTTATTTATTTATTTGTTTTTGTGTGTTTTTTTTTTTTTTGAGAGAGGGCCTCACTTTGTAGTTCAGGCTGGCCCTGAGCTCAACCTCAAACTCACATCACAGCAATCCTCCTGCCTCTGCCTCCCGAGTGCTGGGATTACAGGCGTGAGCCACCATACCCGGCACTGTGGTATGTGGTACTGGTTACTGCTGGGCGTGAGTCTCCACACCCAGTATTGTATGTGGTTACCAGGGATCCAGCCCGGGTCCCTGCGCTTGCAAGACAGGCACCGGAACCACTGAGCTATATCCCCAGCCCTATTTATCTTTTTTAAATATTGCCGAGTTTGATTTGTCAGTGAGGCCATCTTTCGTGTAATGTATGTTTATGGACTCAGTCAAAGATTACCTGGCTGAACGTGACTGGAGTGCTTTCTGTATCATATTTTCTTTTCCACTGATATGCATGTCTGTTCTTGTGCTCGTATTGTGCTGTTTTGCTCACTATAACTATAACTAACTATAACTAGTAGTAAAATCTGGAATTGTGATGCCTCCTGCTTTGTTTTTATTACCTGTGATTGCTTTTTCTATTCTAGATCTCTTCGGGGTCCATATAAATTTTAGGATTGTGCACTCTCCTTCTGAAAGGAATGCTGTGGCTATGTTGATTGGGATTGTATTAAACCTCTAGACCAGGGTTGAAATTATGATTATTTTGACAATATTGGTTCTGTCTGTTCAGGAACAAGGATGTCTTTCTATTTTCTTTCCTTTATTTTTTTGCAGGACCAGGGATCGAACTCGGATCCTTGTGTTTCCAAGGTAGGCACGGTACCACTTGAGCTACATCCTGGTGTCTTTCTATTTTCTGATGTCCTCTTCCACATTGTTTTTTAGAAAACTTCAGAAATAAGTTAAATTTGTACTGTTTGGACTAAATGATGAAATTTGCTCTGTCTTATCCGGAATGTGGATGTCTCTTTGTTCACCATATCCCCACTGTGTACACTATCCACACCCATCGGTCACTTATTAGCCATCCAGATTATCAGCTCAGCATGTGCCACACACACTGCTTGCATTCCAGTAACTTGTGTTATTTAGCACAAGAGTAGTGATACTGGCAATTCAGATATGCCAAAGAGAAGCTATCAAGTACTTCCTTTAAATGAAAACATGAGAGTTCTTCACTTAGTAAAGGAAGAAAACTATCACATGCTGAATTTGCTAAGATCTATACTGTAAGAATAATCTTCTGTCCGTGAAATGGTGAAGAAGGAAAAAGAGAGGTATGCTAGCTATGTTCTTGCACCTCATGCTGCAAAAGTTGTGGCCACCCCGTGTGGTGAGTGGTGAGGTAAGATGGGAAAGCCCCCGAATTTGTGGTTATGCTGCTATCCCTGGTTTCAGACATCACTGAGGGTCTTAGAATGTAACCTTTGCAGATAATGTGAGGCTACCGGAACAGGAAGTCACTTTATGCAGCACAGATGATACCATTTGCTCATGCTGTTTGCACACAGAGCAAGCCCAGTGCGGTGCAGCAGCCTCACACAGACCTGCCCAGGCAGTTCCATACACAACAGAAGGCTGTTCTGACAGAAGCGCAAACTTGCCTCTCCACCCCACACACCCCAGGGGGCTCATCACTCCTGCAGAATAAGCCCTCAGCTGCAACATACGAGGCTCTAGTCTGGCATACACACGCCACATGCCCGCTGCGACCACAGAAGGGGTGCAGCGGCACCCTATCTGGACTGGCACTATACCTTCTGAAAGGAGCAACTGAAATCTCGTGAGATCTGAGGTTTCAGAAAAATGTACTGAAGACTAACTGCTGGCACATGCACAAATTTGTTCTATTTAAATCTGTTCAGCCACATGGACAGCAAAGCAGCTCTCACATACACATACACCTTCTATCTTGAGTTCTGCAAACACGCACACATATACACACACAGTTTCTATCCTGAGCCACACAGCGTGTGTACACACACAAACACACACACACATACACACACACACACACACACATACACACACACACACGGAGTCTTGGTATTTCATGGTTTCTCTGCTACAGCAGATGATGACTAGACATTCTGTATAAGTACCGCACGCTAACCGATTGCGCCACTGGAGCTCCAACTAGACATTCTAAGTAATGCTCTGTGCTGACTCTCTGGAAGGAAGCAGCCTGGGTTCTGCTACAGACCAGCCATGACCCTGAGTTTTCCTCTGTCCAGTAGCCATAACTGTTGGGGGTATGTGGATAACTGAATGAGTTGTGGCCTGTCCAGCCCTGGACCAGGCACACGGTGGCCTTGGTGAATGCTGCCCCTCTACTCCATGTGGGTATTCTCACGGCCCCTGCTGGCTCGCTTGGTTCAGCGGTTATTCCTCCATGCAGGATCTGGCTGGTAGCTGCAACTCCTGCCACTATTTCCCTTAGCCACTGGCCTATGGATTGCCCACAAGGGTCACCTTGTGGCTCCACCCGTGGCCCTGCTGCTGCAGGTCACTTCTCAGGGATGTCTCCAAAAGCTACTGCTTGGGTTACCAGAGTCTGGCCTGAGCTTTTTTATTCTTTATTGGGGTGTAATTCACTAATCTGAGATTCACTGTCTAATGAATTTGGACAGATATACTCATCTACATCACTAAGACCCAAATTAAAACATAGAATGTTTCCATCACTATAGAAACTCTACAGATTAGTTTTGGCCTGAACTTGGGCTTTATATAGATGGTATCGTCCATTGGAATACCCAAGGCTTCTGTGCACCTCCATCCTGGTGCTCTCAGAGACTGAGCAGCTACTAGGAAAATTCAGGCTCACAGTGTACTAACCCTTCTGAGACTGGACGGTGAGGCATGGAGTGTCTGACTCACAAGAGAACAGGAAGACAGCGAGCTCTACTTCCTGGCTCCAGCTTGCTGTTTGCTCTGTCCAGCGCTGGTCCAGCTTCTCTCAGCAGCGAGACGCTGCCGGCTCCTGCTCTTCATGCCGCTTGCTCCCCTCTACCCATCACGCTGATCTCCGGCTCTTCCTGGAGTCCATTAGTTTCATGGGTCTGTCTCTGACTTATCCTCAGGCTCAGTGTGAATGGATCCATTAAGTGAGCAAACAGAAGAGGTTCTGTCTCCCTAGTGCGGTGTCTTCTCTAGTCCCGAGTGGCTCCTCAATGCAGCCCCTGCCACAGCTCTAGATGTCTTGGCTTTGCTCTGGGAGTCTGCCAGGCTCTCTCGGACTTCTGGACCTCCTTCCCGGTCCCGACTCTTGTTTTTGAAAAGCAACCAAAAGGATCTCAGTCCAGCAGTTTCCAGGCTCACTTAGACGGTCCTGCACAAAAAGCCTGTGATCTGATCTACCTTGCTCTGCAGCCTGAAGCCATCATCCCTGAGCAATCAAGCCCTCAGGTTGTCCTTCGCTGGGTTCCCCTGGGCCTGCATTCCTGGGACCACCTGGCTGGCAGGGAAGCCTCCTATTTCCAGCTCCCAGCTTGCTCCCCTTCTCTCCCCTCCCACCACTCTTCAGTGCCTAATGACAGAGCTCAAACCCGGGAAGGGGTCTCTGTCTTCTTGGTTCTCTACATCAGCATCGACACTTGTTTGTGATCTGAAATTGGGCTTTGCAAATACTTAGGAATCAGCAAATCCATCTTGGTTTTGCCAGATAATATTAAAATTGTCTTCATTCTAAGCACACAGTAAAACTCATTATCAAAAATTTGGAAAATATCTGGGCTTGGTGGTTCACATCTGTAAGCCTAGCACTCAGGAGGCAGAGGCAGGAGGATTGCTGTGAGTTCAAGGTGAGCTCAGGGCCAGCCTGAACTACAAAGTGAGACCTTTTCTCAAAAAAAAGATAAAAATTGCTTATTTCTAGGATTTTTCATTTAATATTTTTGGACTGCTGTTGACCACAGGTAACTGCAACTATGGATGAGGAGAGACTTCTGCAATTCCTCTTAGCACTTTTTATTTGTACAGAGTATAAACATTTCTATTAATACTCATCCATTTGTGTACCTAACAGATATATGCTTTCATAAACTTTGTGGTTTGCTTTTGTCATTTAACATTATTTTTAAGCTTTCCTGACTTATTTTTCCTTTTAAACTCTTCTGCTCATTTTAATTTCCTACCTGCTTTCTTGTTTTTCTTTTCTTTTTTTTGAGACAGGGTCTCACTTTGTAGTTCAGGCTGGCTCTGAGCTCACTATGTAGCCCAGACAAGCTTGGAACTCACAACATCCTCCTGCCTCTGCCTCCCAAGTGTTGGGATTACAGATGTGAGCCACCATGCTCGGCATTGTGGTATGTAGTACTGGGATTGAACTCAATACCTTGTGTTTGTGAGGCCGAAGCTGAAACCACTGAGCTAAATCCCCAGCTCAGGACAGACTTTCTGAGTGTGGAATCTGAATCCATCCTCAGAAAGGCAACTCCTGGGGGCTGTGTTGCAGTTTCATCTCCCACAGCACTGCTGGGTGGTTGTCACTGTCCACTGCCCTTGTCTCTTCTTAGGTACCATGACCAGATGTACTGATGTTTGCCTATAGTCCCAGATCAACCACTGAGAGTGCCTTTGCTTGCTTTTAGATGGGCCATGGTTTGGACAATAAATTATACAGACTTCTTCAAGATGGCTCAGAGGGACACAGAGAAGATGAGGGATGGGCAGGGTCCACCTAGGGCAGTGGAGGTGGTTCTTCATTTCCGTTCCGTTTGTCTGGGTGGAAGGTGGTGAAGCCAATCCTTGGGCGGAGCTTTGGAGCAGGGTGATGAGTTTTGGACACACGAAGTCAGAGGTGTCCTGATGACTTCTTCCAGGAGGCGAGGGGAGAGGCAGCCCTCACTCCTTAGAGGTCATGGAAGTGGGGAGTACGGCTGGCACTCCAGCTTCTCCTCACACGGCTACTCAACAGCTCAAAGAATGAAGTCATCCCAAGTCTCAGTAATGCCTGAGTTAGAGCATCCACAGACTGGGGAGGGGGAAGCAACACTGTAATTTCTGAGAATGTATCTTGATCTTGTCCCTGAACTCATCATTCACACTCTCTGGTGTCAGATGTTCATTGTCGAAATAGGGTATATAAATTATACCTTAGTCAAAAAAAAAAAAAAAAAAGTGGGGAGGGGATAGAGCATGTGTTGATCTCATCAGCCAGAGCTCTCGCTTGACAAGATTTTTCTTTTCTTCCTGTGAACTTCTGTTTCAGAAGCTCTGGGCCCCATCAGTAGGTTTATCCCTCTGGCTGGCAAAAAACACCAAGAGAAGTGAAATCCCCAACATTAGGGCTGTGGAACGCACCTTAGAACTTCGGAGGCGGGATGGAAAGCACAGCCGCTGCTTCCATATCCAGTTCAGTTCTCAGCAGAGAACTCTTCACTCTCCTGGGAGGAGATCATCATCCTGCATTTGCAGATAAGAAAAGGAAGGATCAGTGAGGTGAAGGTCCTCTGTTCAAGACTGCAGAGATCAGTTGAGCTCTGTTTGAGTCAGGCTTTTGTCCTCTGTCCCTGTGTGCCAGGCCACCTGCTTCTGGATGGAAATTTCACCTCTGTCCAGCCTTAGGACTTTCAGACTGACCTGCGGATATAATATACTAATGGGGACACTGTCTTGGGGTAAGCCCTGTGCTAAAGACACAAAGGATGAGAACATGTCCCCACATCTGAAGGGGTGAGAATTCACCTGCAGACACATCCATAAAGTGTATCCTACAGAACACGTACTCCTATTGCTCAAGGGCCCTGGATGGGAGTGACCTGTCCAAGTCCATGTGTTTCTTTTTTTTTTTTGGTACCAGAGATAGAACTCAGGACCTCACACTTGTGAAGGAGGTCCTGTGCTGCTGCTGAGCTAAATCTCTGCCCCTCCATGTGGCTGGGTTTTTTTGTTTTGTTTTGTTTTGTTTTGTTTCTGAGACAGGGTCTCACTTTTTGTAGTTCAGGCTGGCCGTGAGCTCACTGTATAGCACAGGCCAGCCTCAAACTCACAGCAATTCTCCTGCTTCTGCCTTCTGAGTGCTGGGATTACAGATATAAGCCACTACACCCAGCATTGTGGTATGTGGTATTGATTGCTGATGGGCATGAGTCACCACACCTGGTATTGTGATAAGTGGTTACTGGGGACTGAACCAAGGGCCTTGTGCTTACAGAGCAGATGCCAGAACCACTGAGCTAAATCCCTGGCCTTCCGTGTGGCTTTTAAATTGTAAGAACAGAACGAGACACAACTCTGTCCTTGGTCTTAAAAAATAAAAAATCACTCACCACACACACACACACACACACACACACACACACATTGTTTATCCTTTGCTATGGTTTAGATGTGGTGAAATGATGGAAACTTAGGGGAGATAATTAGGTCCTGGGGGCATCACCCATCACGCTGACCTCTAAAAAGGGTCAGCGTACCTCTCAAGGGAGTGGGTTGGGCATCTCAGAAGTGGATTAGTTACCATGCGAATAGTTTGTCATAAAGCAAGTATGTTCGGTTTCTTTTGGATGTGCCTGTTTCTTCTTCTGCTTCTCTGCCATGTTGTGACTCAGCCTGGGGGCCTCATCAGACACTGGCACTGTGCCTTCAGACTTCCAAACTTCAAGCCAAATAGGCCTCTTTTCTTTGTACAATACCTAGCCTTGAGAATTTTGTTATAGCAGCTGAAAATGGAGATACTCTATCAGGTTACCAAGGAAATGCAAACTAAAACTACAAAATGCCGTTTTACCCTTATTGACAAAAATTGAAAAATCTGATGTTACCAAGGGGTGGTGAGGGTGGGAACTGCCTCTTTCACGATCTTGTCATTGGGCATGGAGACTCAGAGACAAGGTAGCCTCCTGGCCATAAACCTATGCAGTTGAAAGGGGCCGATGCTCCTTAATAGTTTATCAAGAGGCATGCATTTTCCTTTGCCCTGGGCTCTGCAAATTCCATATATAGCCAGGCCAACCAGCAGTTTCACTTCTTGGTATCTATCCTAAGGAAACTCTTGTATGTGGGTCCCAGGAGACCCACTAAGAATATTTACAGCAGCTCTGCTGATGCACAGAGCCAGGAACTCACAGAACATGTAAGGATTCAGAAGCACATGTCGAGTGACAAAAACAAATTTAAGAAGTACACTTGAGCCGACTTCCCAGAAGGCTAAGGCAGGATTGTGAGTTTGAGGCCAGCCTCGAGAACTCAATGAAAGAAAATTTTAAAAGGGCCAAGGGTGTAGCTTAATGGCAGAGCACTTGCCTGTCATATGCACAGCCCTGAGTTCAATTGCCAATATTAAAAAAAAAAAGAACGTGTAAAATTAAAAAAAAAATTTTTCAAAAAGTTAAAAGGGCTGGGGAGTTAGCTCAGTGGTTCTGGCGCCTGTCTTGCAGGCTCAAGGGCCCGGGTTCAATTCCCTGGTAACCACATACAGTACTGGGTGTGGAGACTCACGCCCAGCAGCAAGCAGTACCACATACCACAGTGCCGGGCGGGGTGGCTCACGCCTGCAATCCCAGCACTTGGGAGGCAGAGGCAGGAGGATTGCTGTGATGTTAGTTTGAGGCTGAGCTCAGGGCCAGCCTGAACTACAAAGCTAGACCCTGTCTCAAAAAAAAAAAAAAAAAAACCAAAAAAACAAGTTAAGTTAATAGCCAAAAAAAACCCCTAAATGTCAGCATGTAAAAATATATAAGAAATCTATAAAGAAATCCTCCATAAAGATGATCCTAAACATCTAGGATACTGGTTACTGTAGCAAAGAGGGGAGACTAGAGGGACAAGCAAAGAGGTTAGGGCATCTAAGGACTTTTAATATTAATAACGATTTTTTTTTTTT
>PVIR01015754.1:0-15893 GCA_004026965.1 Petromus typicus
CACAGAAATAGAACAAGCTGTCTACTCTCCAAGCTCCTTATTAATTCAGTAAGACAAGCATGAGAAATAAAAGATGTAGACTTTCAAGGAAGAAACAATATTACTTTTACAAAGTAGTAAAATTTTAGGCACAGAAAATCCTAAACAATCTCTAACATGTACTGGATTCATGGGTAATTTTAATGTTTGCAGAATTCATGAGTAACATATGAAATTTATTGTATTTCTGTGTGTAGTAATGAACAACTGGAAATTGACATTTTGCCATTTACAACAGCATGCAGAGGTAGCATATTCTTAAGAATAAATTTAACAAAATATTTAGACTTGTATACTAATTTCAAAGCTTAGTAGGCACAATAATTGAGATAGATAGAACTGACATAGACAAGTATCACGGCTGAACCAAATGCATTATCTGAATAAAGTCAATAAAAAGAAGACAATGCAACTTAAAAACACACACTAAACACACACCTAGAGTTTTCAGAAGAATATTAAGTGTATGGTCAATAAAATCACAGAGCATAAGCCGTGTCACTAGAGAAATGCAAATCAAAACCATTAGATATCGCACATCCGTTAAACTATCTAAAATTATAAACACTGACCAAGTGTTGATGTTGGCAAGAAGCTGAGGAAATTGAAACTCTAACATATTGTTTACGGAAATGTAAAATTGTACAACCCTCTTATAAAATAGTTTGGTTGTTCTTACGACACATGCTAGTGCATATCTGTAATCCCAGCACTCCAGGAGGCTAAGACATGGAGGTTTAAGTTTGAGCCTGGTCAGCCTAGACATTTACAAAACCTGACACCACCATGAGTCATTTGTAGGGTTTTTGACAAAGTTAAAAATCTGCTTATTATATGACCTAGCACTCTCACTCTAGATTGTTTTTACTCAAGAGAAAAGAAAGCATTTGTCCATCCAAAGACTTGCACATGAATATGCATAGTTTTTAGCACCAGACCTGAAATAATTCAAATATCTATCAACAGTAAATACATAAGCACATTATGGTATGTTCATATAAAGGAATACTACACAGCAAGAAACAGGAAGATATTGTGTTAATAATATACATAAAATAAGGGCAAATTTCAAAAATGTGTTGTGTAGGTAAGACAGGCACAAAAATACGGTCCAAATTTCAACTCATGGGAAATAATCAAGTAGGGAAAAATATCTTTAATTTTAGCAGTGTTTGCCGACTGCTGGTGTGCAATAGGAGAGATCATCTGAGGGGGAAAACAAGGAAACACTTAAAAGTACAAATAATTTAAATATTTTCTGTCTTGAGTTTGGTAATTTCTATGTAATAATTTATCAAAACTTCTAACTGTACCTTAAAGTAGGTGCATTTTAATGTAACTAAATTGCATTTCAAAAGGGTTGATTTTAAAAATAAAAATAAAAACAGCTAGACAGCCCAAATAAAACATGAGGAAATAAACGTGATTAAAATAAGCAACATGAAGATATTGTGCCATTAAGAGACACTGCACTAAAAGAAGTACTAAAATAACTTCCTCAGTGGCAAGATAAATGACAGCAGAAAAAAATCTAATGTGGAGAAAGGAATGGAGGACATCAGAAATGCTAATTATACAGCTAAATATAAAACACATTTTTCTCCTCTAAGACTTCTTAGAACCTAGGTGATTATTTGAAACAACAGTTATAAGGAGGGGTTTATAACATACTTAAGTAAAATAGATGACAAAGTAGTACAAATAGGTAATTATAAATTGCAATTTTAAAATTTCTTATATTTTCCATTACTGACATTAAATTAAGTGCACTGTGAGTTAAAGATATAAGAAAAATGCCAGAAAACAATGCAAAGATTTGGATAAAAATCAAGATATATCATGTGCAGGTACAAATTTCCTTTTTTTTTTTTTAATCTTTATTGGTACATTACATATACACATCATGATTGCACTCCATAATGGGAATTTGTATCAGTATAAGACACAACTTAATTCTCATTTTTTTCCCAGAGCCCTACCCACCCAACCACCACCCTACATACATAAAATTTGCTTCCTTTCTTTTCTGTTATAATCTCATTATTTTTCCTCCTTCACCCTATTTTACTTTGAGCATTTTCTATTTCACAATGTATAACATACAATTCTTGAACTCATTTACATCTTTATTTTCTCATACCTGAGAAAAGATGCGATATGTACCTATTTGTGACCTATTTATTTCACTTATGAGGATATCCTCAAGGTATGTCCATTTGAGTAGAAATGATTCCAACTTATCATTTTTTATGGCAAAGTAATACTCCATTCTGTAGAAGAACCACAAATTTTCAATGATGAATGTGATCATAAGTTCTACCTAAAATGTACCAATGAATTCAATTAAAGTAAAAATTTTATACTACTTAAAAATATGCTAGATGTATTAAAATGGAACACTGGAAAAAATAAAATTAGCCCAAGTAAGTCAGAAAAAAATGTATAAAAGATAGATCAAACAGAAGAAAAATCCAAACATGATGGGCCTACAGATAAATAATAATTAAACAATCTCAGTAACTATAAATGGACAAAACATTTTAATTAAAACAAAGAGCTTGTCTGTATTTTAAAAAGCAAGATACATAAATATATGCTGTTTATGAGTAACAAGCTATCAGCATAAAGACAGATAGATTAAAAAAAAAAAAGGTGTGCAAGTAAATAGTAAATCTCACATCTACTTCTTGGGAGATGAGACCTAAGGTAAGCTTTAGATTTTGGCCATTCACTATTCATCAATATAACCTTTCCTTTTTAGTACACCTAATATTCATTTGCTCATAACAATTTATCATACAGTCATACCAAGGCTACACATAGGCAAGAGGTTTCTTTAAATTTGGATCACTTTCCAAAATTACCAGCATTGTTGGACTTGCCTTTTTACATAGCAATGTGATTGTTATTGCAACTGTTATTAAGTTACGCACCGCTCTCCAGCACATCTGTGCGGTTGGAGAAAACTTACCCGGGCCCAGGCCTTCTTCTGACTCTCGTGAATTCCCAGACTGCATTCTAATCCTTTCACCACTTGACTTTGCTGTCTAACAAGGATGTGTCAAGCAGGTGGGGCTGGCACACTGCCCATTTAGACTTTCTATTCATAAATGAAGTGGGGCTCTGGGACTTTTTCAGAGAAAAATCCCTAAGTTCTTTGCAGACTTCACTGGATAAAAGCTTATCTGGTTTTTCATGGAGAAGCTCTCCACTGGCAAATGACATGTGAAACATGGACGCCAGACATATGCAGGGTTTTTTCCTTAGAGAAATTTGGATTTAGGCTCCCTTGTTTTATTTCTGCATCTAGGAATATTGCAGAGACATACAGTCAAGCTATCCAGAAGAGGAAAAAAAGATCATCTTTTAAATCTGCTCACAAATTCAACACTTATGATGCTTTCATTTCTCCCTGTAGACTGAAATTTTCATTTGTGGTCATTTGTTGTCATCAGTCTGAATACACTCTTTGCAGTATTTATTATTGAGCAGTTGTGTTGTTAGTAAATTTTCTCATGTGCCTACATTTCACTTCCATTCGGTGGTGACTCTTTAATTCATTTTATTCAGTCATAACTGGGTTCATGTCTCGGTATCTCTAATTCATGTTCCCTCAGGCAGAATCTATAGTTTATTCAGCAGAAGTGACACAAGCACATCGGTTCAGAGTCCAAATACTAAAGTCAGTTGCTTAAAACTAAAACTCAGCTCTGCCACTAACCACCAAGATGGCAATCTAAATGATATATTTTTCCAGTTATTTCTCAGACAGAGGACTAATATTTAAGATATATAAAGATCTAGGGCTGGGGATTTAGCTTAGTGGTTCCGGCGCCTACCTTGCAAGTACAGGGCCTGGGATTGATCCCCAGTAACTATATACAACAATGCTAGGCATGGAGACTCATGCCTACTACCAATCAGAACCACATACTACAGTGCCAGGCATGGTGGTCCATGCCAATAATCCCAGAACTCGGGAGGCAGAGGCAGGAGGATTGCTGTGAGTTCCAGGTTGAGTTCAGGGCCAGCCTGAGTTACAAAGAAAGACCTTATCTAAAAAAAAAGATAAATAAAGATCTAAAAAATAGACCCTTTTAAAAATACCTACTCAAAAACTGGGCAAGCAAAATGAACAGACACTTCATAGAAGTACAGATGTCGAACAATTACATGAGCAAATATTCAACATCACTGATCATTAAATGAGTGCAACTTTAAAGCAACACTGAGATTTCATCTTACTCCAGAAAGAATTGCCTCAATAAATCAAATAATAACAAATGCTGGCAAGGGTTCAGGGTAAAAGGAAACTTCTACATGCTCATGAGAATGTTAACTAGTACAACCACTATAGAAATATGCATAGTGATTCCTCATTAAACTAAAAATAGAAATTCCATTCCATCTGCTATTCTCTTCTTAGTAATTTGCCAAAAGAATTTTAAAAGATCATACTACAATGATACATGTACACTCATTTTATAGCAGTGTATTTCATAATAGCTAAATCTTGGAAGTAGGCTGTATGTTTATCACTAGTAAAGAAAATGCAATATTTTTAATAATATCCTGTATAAAGAATGGTTCATGAGTCATTTTTAAAGATTTGAGGCTATAATATAGGTAAAATAAGTCAGACACACAAGCTTAAATGTTACATGACTTTCGTATAGTAAATTCAAATTATAAAGAGAGAAAAAGTAAAAGACACATAAACAAAATAGGGAGACAGACCTTTCTCAAGGGGGAAAGAGATCAAAAGAAGTGAGAGAAATTCAATGAAAAAAGGAATTATGTGTTATGTAAATATACCACTGCTATACAAAGAATGTAAATATTATATACTGAATGTAAATATTATATACTGAAATTTTTATGTACAGATAAAAATTTATGAAACTACTTAGGAGAAAATCTAATCAAGGTGGTGAAAGACCTCTAACAAAAATTATAATACTCTTAAGAAAGAGATCAAAGAGAACATTAAGAAATGAAAAGACATCTTCTGTTGTTAAGAAGAATTAATATCATTAAAATGTTCATGTCACCATAAGCAACCTATTGATTTCAAATGATTTCTGTTAAAATATCAGCAATATTCTTCACAAACTAGAAAAACAATTCTAAAATGTATATGGGTACAGAAAAGAACCACAAATAGCCAAAGCAGTCTTAAAAAATGAGAACAAAGCAGGAGCTGTTACCATCCCAGATTATACTATAAAGCTACATAGCTCCTAGCAGCATAGAAATTGACATGCAGATCAATGGAATTGAACAAAAGATACACAAACAACCCCCTGTACTTTCAGCTTTCTGAGCTTTAACAAAGGTGCTTAAAACACACAATAGAGAAGGATATAGCCTTTAAACAATTTGTACTGGGGAAAATTTACTTATCCATGTACAGAAAAATAAAACTAAATCTGAATCTTTTACCCTAGGTTAAAATAAAATAAGATAAAATAAATGGCTCAATAACCTAGATACAGAAAAGAAATACTGAGACAGGAGGAAAAGTCCTTGAAGAAATGACATAAACAAGGACTCTAATAATAAAATAAATAACTCTCAAGAGTCAACAAATGGTATCATATTAATTTTAAAAACTCCTGCACAAAAAAGAAAACAAAAAACAGAGTGAAGACACCACTTTCAGAGTAGAAAGAATATTTTCTGGTTACTCTTCTGATAGATGCCTGATGTCTAGTCTTTACAAGGAATCCAAAAAGTTAGACTCCCCCCTTCCCCCAAAAAACAACCCAATCAAAAAATGGACGAGTGAATCAAATAGGCAGTTTTCAAAAAAAGGTGGACACTTGAGCTGGGGATTTAGCTCAGTGGTTCCAGCGTCTGCCTTGTAAGCGCAAGGGCCTGAGTTCAATCTCTGGTACCCACATAGCACAATGCTGGGCATGATGGTTCACGCCTGTAATCCCAGCACTTGGGAAAGAGAGGCAGGAGGATTTCTGGGTTTGAAGCTGAGTTCAGGACCAACCTGAGCTACAAAGCAAGACCTTGTCTCAGAAAAAAAATGGTACACACTTATATAAAGGGAAATACAAATTAAAGCAATTCTAAAATGTCATCTTACTTTTTCATAGTTACAATGACTATCATCAAGAACATAAAAAGCAAATTTGTAGCATATTTGTAGCAGCACAATTCACAGCTGTCAAACTATAAACCACACAGATGCTAGACAATAGAAACATGGGTAAAGGAGAAGAGTCCATTTACTCGTTCATTCATTCGCTCATTTCACATTTCATTTCTGAGAGTCTGCTATACTTCCATTCTTTGTTATAGATACTGGGATATGAGAAAGCGCATAGCTGCTACCATAACCTTTTTCTTCATCACTTAAAATCTAATAGGTGGACCAGGGATATAGCTCAGTGGTTCCGGCATGTCTTGCAAGCGCAAGGGCCCGGGTTAGATTCCCGGGTAACCACATACCATACTGGGTGTGGAGACTCATGCCCAGCAGCAACCAGTATCACATACCACAGTGCCAGGGGTGGTGGCTCATGCCTGTAATCCCAGCACTTGGGAGGCAGAAGCAGGAGGATTGCTGTAAATTTGAGGCTGAGCTCAAGGCCAGCCTGACTACAAAGCAAGACCCTGTCTCAACCCCCCCCAAAAAAAATCTAATAGGTACAGACATACAAAAACCAGGTATAAAATGTATTCTTCAGATGGCTGAAGAAAACTAGAGTGGGAAAAAGGGCCTCAAGAACATCAGGTATGGTATGGTGTGACAGGTGTGGTATAGACTGCCAGATGTCGTTCGAGACTGACAAGGGTCATCAAGTGCCAGGTGCAGGAGCATGGCAGATGTGACAGCAAATGGTAGATGTGGTAGTTGAGCAATTGTGGGTGGAAGACTCATTCAGTGGGACTTTGGGGAAAGTTTCTCTAAAGTGATATTTGACTCTGGCCATTATTCTCAGCATGGCTGAGAAAAAATGAGCAAAGATGTAAGTGGTAGAAACTATAGTCAGAGACACAGAGCAAGAACATCTCAATAGCCTCAAAGATCACTGGAAGAATCCAGCTTCTGTTCTGAAGTCAAATGAAAGCATTCTGGATCTAAAACTAACAGGACCAATAACCTGTTTGAATGGAATGTCATGTGCCTGGGACTAGCCCAATAGTCTATTCTAGTTTCATTTGAGCAATGTTCCTACCATATACATCCCAAGAAAACCATGCACCCACACACAGGAACCATGAGAATATACAGGATCCATCTTAGGATTTTCATACAGAACACAACCATATTATCTATGCATTGTGTGAAAATAATTTTTCCATCTTGCTTTCTGTAATTTCTTCATTGATGAAAACCAGATTAGCCAATACAATACGGAGAAGTTGAGTCTCAAAATAGTATACCTTTTCTTGGATAGAGGCAGATAATTCTATTAAACTCACATCTAGAAAATATCTTAATAGTCATGATGGTGCCATAGTGGTCTTGGACAAGTCTTTTCACCTGCACAGATGTCAGCTTTCAAGTTGAAGGAAAGATTATGATTTAGTTCCAAGCAGATCAAATGATCTCTTCAAGGCCTTTATGTTTGCAGAACTGTGGTTTTACCCTTGAAATCAAGGCCTTAAATTTATTCAGTTAGACTCAAAGACAAAGGAGAGAAACACAGTTTTCATCCTTTGATATATTCTTCAACTTCGTGTGCTGATGTAACAGCAGGGAAAACATCACATTACAATAACAGCACAGACATTTGTGTTAACATCAAGCCTGTCTCTTACTAGTCATGTGAATCCCTCGAAATCCTCTTGGAGAATAAGGCCAAGTATAAACAACAAATACATAATAATAATCATGTGCATTGGACCTGGTTATTTCACCTCTCTGAAGCACAGATAATCATTTGTAAATTGGGGATATTAGTGGCTACTCCACAATGTTACAGCAAGGATTAGAGAAAATGCATGCAATAAATATTGACTAGTTCCTGTACAATTCAAAGATGTTAAAATGGAAGGAAAATGTCATTATTATTATTCTATACACAAAGAAAATTAAAAGTGGAGAATTCTATTAGATGTTGGAAATCATAATAATCCTGCTAAAGAACACATGGATGACACTAGCTGAGGGGTAACACGGTAGAAATAAAGTAAGTCTGTGTTCTCCGCAGCTTCTCCTATCAAGCAAAAAAAAAAAGTTGTACCCTGCCACTTACTCATGAAAAATCTCTCAAAGATTTTGGCCTGAAAATTAAGAGTGCTTTCTTGTTTGACCACCTCTCCCTGCCTTCTACCAAGCCACCATATCACCTCACCAGAAGCAAACACCTTACAACAAATTGAACACAGCTCTGGCTCATGGCTTCTCCGCTAGCCAGGAATGAAAGTGACATTGATTTGATCTAGAATTATCATATACCTCAACAATCTCTGATGAGAGGTGGCAAAGAAGGCCAGGAGGACCCACCCTTGCTCTTTCACCTGCACTAGGTCCATCATGCATTTCCCATCACTGGTCATGCTGACTTGATCTCCTGAGAAGTATGGGAGGGGAAGTAAGGAGGAGAAAAAACAGACAAGCCAGAGAATTTCTTCCAGTTTCTCTCTCTGTTTAAGAAAGAGCCTCTGGAATTACTGTGTCCCACCCATAGCTCCAGCTCCCACCTAGAGACCTTAGCCCCTGAACGCTGGCTGCACTGCCACCATGTTTTATCCTTCTAACCCTCTGTCATTATTAACCTGAGCTTGCAGTGTAGCCCCTAATGTGGCTCAGCAGCTTTTACTCTGCCTCTGTAAGCAGTTGTCTGCAAGAACTTCCCTCTGATGAAAATTCTCAGAGGAATTTTCTCCCTGATCATATTCTGGGTGATACAACCCATGTTTGGACTGAGTTGTAACCAGGGAAAGTTCAGGTAAACTCAGAGCAATCTCACAAAGCAGGCACCTTTAAGTAGACAGTGATTCTGCACTGGTGGATTCTGAAGGATACATTTTAATGTTTATTTTAAAATTCTGATGAAAAAATAAAACTGTTGCATGGACAATCTTATCAGCAGGACCTAAAGAGTCTCTTGCTACAAGAGACCAACACAAAAGCCTAATCATCATCAAAGTGCATCCTGAAAAGATCAAAATCAGATTAGCTTATGTTTCCATGTTGAAGAGCATCAGGCTCTGAAGGACCACCATATCCAGTCAGAGTTGGCCTTGCCCATCTGCCAACCATTTAGAAATACATACTAATACGATAGAAATCTTCCTCCTTCCTGACAAGGAAAATTCTTCTCCAAATTCAAAGTCTAAGGCCTGAAGACAACTCTGACATGCACTCAAGTGACCCTTTTACCCTATTTCTGTGGATAACTATCTCATTCCAAAAATATATCATTGCTTTGGATATTTGTCACCTGGAAAAAAGGAAACAGGTATGGCCTTGAGTGAGGCAGAGCCCAACTCCCTTGGCAATCCTGGGGGAGACAGGGGTCCTGGGCAAGTAGCCATACTAATGAGTCTGGGGAACAGTACTCTTGGAAACCGAGATATCCATAGCATAAAAGCAAACATCTCCAAATTGAATTATGATAAAAATAGGACAATTCTCTCCCTGGGAACTCAATGGATCCATAAGTACCCTCAAAGTATCTTATCATGAATAGTATTAGTAGGCTATCTAGTGATCAAAGTTAAGGTATTATTACAGAGAGCTCACTTCTAGTCATGTACTACACGTATGCACACACAAAAATACACACACTATACCCTAGACCAATATACAGAATTATCCCAATGATAGGTAACTACTCACACAGGGCAGGTATCAGTTCTCATCAAAATGGTCCTGTAGTCAGGTCTAGTTATTCTAGTTATTCTTGATTTCCCATAAACACCTGGAATGAACCAAGCCATATTTGGACTAAGTTCTTGCCCTTTTATCCTATCCAGAGACAGAAGAAGGTGCTGCATACACTTCAGTTCAGCTGGTCTTAATTTAAAACACAAACAAGAAGGGAGCCCAGGTGTGCACACCTGGGGGCTTTGGCCACGTCTCTTAACTGTTACTGCCTTCACTTAAGTTTCAGTCTCCAGAATTTTACCACACTCTCTTAATCCCTAATATATTAGTCTACAATTTAAGTCTCAAAAGACAACTTATTTATTCAAACCTAAATTTTGAGGACAGGAAGAAGAGCAATATCCAGGGCAAGCCAGGAGAACAATTCTCAAAAAGAAGGTAGAAAACAACAGGGGGTAGAGGAGGAGGCCACTTCAGTGTGTAACTTGACAACCTTGACTGCACAAATACTCCCACTATGGCTAATTTGGGGATATGAAAGAGGTATCAACACACTTGCTAAATTGTTGAAAATGTAATAGTACTGTTAGCTTCATGAGCTGAAAAAACCCAACTCCACCACATGACCGAAACTCCTTCCATCATCCCACGATATGAGTCAAAGATTAAAAACTCAAGGAAATTCATCTATGCTTAAAACTAAAGCATAATTTTCCTTATTACATCAAGCTATGTGTAAATGTTCTTAACACTGTGCAGAACCCGAGACTGTCTTATACAGAGATTATATTTATTGGCCCGTATAGTCATTTGGATCTCCTTTTTTTTTTCAAGAAAGGACTTAAGGTGGTTTATGCAAAAAAAAAAAAAAAATAGACAAGACCGAATGTAAAATAAGTAGATGAGGAAAGTAGACCAAAGAGAAACTAAAAACTTTAATAGTAACAGAGTAATAATAATAGAAAATTATAATCAGGAGTGAGCTTAGGATAATGATGTAAAGGCTTTCTGGACCATCAGAATCAAGCAGAAAAGCAGACATTCAAAGATGAGCTACTCACAGGAGCTTCTGTGCTTTGCTTCCAGGGGATTGTGCCATCTGTGCACAGTGATGTGGCAGGGGAGCCACAGGGGGTCACATTGGACATTCACATTACATGCAGGACTTCTCTGGAAAGGTAGTGAGTGGGTCTAGCATCCCACTGTCCACCTGCAGAGGCACTTGGCATGCTAATGATCTCCTATTGCCTTGTCAATTTGTCAGAATTGCTGTTCTGGAGCACGCCCCAGTCTCCAGGTACAGGCTCGCCAGGGGCACTCATTGGATAGTAGACTCATTCGGCCCCCACTAAGTCAGATTCCTGGCTCAGGAGAGTTTCCATCCTGTTCTGCAAGAGGACTCCTGGGCAGAATAGTGGCTCATGGCTTCTCCACTAGCCAGTAACACTGAAGAGCCAGAAAATGAACTGAGACATGGGCAAGCAGAGGCCAGAGGATGAGATAAGTATTTGAAATGTATATATATTGAAACTGCAGTTACCTATGGCCATTGGATGTGATGTCTAGTGTAAACTTTGGAAAGCTTTTCATGTGTTTGTGATGAAATTCCAATGTTAGGCTTCACCTGGTTACCAAGGCTTTTGGGAAGACTCTGGAGTGTATCCTCTAGACAGGTCTCTCTTTTTCTCTCTCTTTCTCTCTCTCTCTCTCTCTCTCTCTCTCTCTCTCTCTCTCTCTCTCACACACACACACACACACACACACAACCTCTATCCCTTCTCTCCCTCTCGCTCTCCCTCTCTTTGTTGGCTCAGTTATCATGATGTGTTTCAGCTTAATCAAATGATGTTTTTAAAAATCACAAGCCTGGCACAGGACCTGGCTTTGAGCAGTGAATTGAATGGAAGCCCCACTGCTGGCTCTGCCAAGCACCCCTCCCTAGCGCTTCAAAGTAGTCAATTAAGGCTCTGTAGAAAGGCTTGGCCTTTTCTGAGGTCCTGTCTGGGTTAACACCACTTCTCCCAGATGATGCTTACAGAAATTCTAGGTATTTTTCATCCCCGTGCCCTACACACTGTGCTCACCCAGACGTGGTGCTTGTCAAGCTTGCCAGGTTCCATGGGCTCTGAGCTCCCTGCCTTGCTGTGCTTCCAGATCCAGCTCTGCAGCCAGGACAGTCTCCTCACAGCCCTTATCCCATCCCTGTTCATCCTAGTTCCATGCCTTCCCTGAATCTTACTACGTAGATAACATCTCAAGCATGATGTTTTAGAAAAACTGTATTAACCAGACAGTGGCCCATCAGCCTTCGGGGGACTTGTTCATGTATGGGAACAAACCTGGTGATTCTAGATAATCTGTATGCTACAAATCAATGAAGATTGCTACAACATTCTCACTGGTTCTTCCCAAGATGTCAGGAAAGTCTTGCTTTTGTGGTCAACAGTCAGGAATATCCAGCCATAAATTTCCTAAGAGAAGGTCATTAAAAACTCAGTTATAACACAGATCCCTTGGCAGATCACTTCAGTGTTGTGGTGAAAGCACAGAATCAACAGAACTGAGTTCAAGGACAATTGACAATGTCAATGATTTCAGTATTTTCATCTGTGAAATAGGAAGAGTGTATACATCTTTCTAATCTGATTGAGTCAATATTTTAAAAAGAAATTATATATATATATACCCCATAAATTGGGGGTATTTTGGGGTATTGGGGTATAAACTATAAGTGTGGTTATCTTATACTTATTTATAGCTAAGCCCTCAAATAGATTATGAGTTTTAAAGGCAGTCATAGACTCAATAACAAGAAAGTGAGTCTAGGGAGGTTTCAGTCTTGAGTCAGTTGGGCAAATCTATGAACAATGATAATTAAACTCTGTACAATATATTTAGAAGGCAACAGAGAACTAGAATAGACTTCCAGACAAAGAATTTGAAAAAGTAAAAACTAGACATCTTCTATAAAAGGGTCAGTTCTGATCAAATATAATGACCATAAATGTGAATGGATCTATGCATAATGTGTCAATCTACAGTCCTGTGCTGCTTAATGACAGGAATTTATTCTGGGGAAAAAAATGCATCCTTTTGCAGTGCCCTCCTTGCAAATACCACAGAGCATACTTCCACAAGTTTAGATGGCAAAGGTCCATCACATGATGGATTCTTGGAGCAGGGAAGAGGTTCAGGAAGAGGAAATGCATGAAGCTGCCATCATTAACAGCCTACTCTTCTATAGTACATGTTTTATGTTAGTTGGAATATACTGAAAAATCATGATGAACATATAGTACAACAAATACATAGGCAAGCCTTTCACGTAATCATTACCAAGGGTTACATTCTATACATTCTCCATGGTTCACTTTAATGTAACTGGCAGCACAGGAGGCTTGTGTACACCAGCATCTATGGAGAACTCTATGGAGTTCTTGTTTTTGTTGTGAAAGGCTGAACTCCCTTTTCTTCTGCTTCCTTCTCTCCAAGTCTGCCTGTAATTTCTCTTTTCCATTTTAAAGTCTAGTGTCTTCTGAAGGAAAATAAAATATATTGGAGTTGAGGCTGAAGACATTGGCCAGTAACCAGATGAATGCAGTATGGAGGGGCCAGTTCACACATATTTATTCTTTCATTCCATTTCTGTCCCCCCCAAACTTCACTTTAATCACAAATGCAAAATTATATTTTGGATGATGTTCCATAATAATAAAAGGAATTATATCAGTGCCATTGATTAAAGATATTCAATGAATCTATATCGTAATGCATTCAGGCTGCTATACAAATACTGTTGACAAAGTAAGTTATAAGTAACAGAAACTTACTTCTCACAATTCTGGAGGATATGAAATCAAAGATAAAGGCACTGAAAATGCAGTGTCTCTTAAAGGATCACTTCGTAGAAGGCTATTTTTCACCATAACGTCGCATGACAGGAAGGGAAAGGGATCTCTCTAAGGTCTCTTTCATAAGCAACACTACTCCTTCTTGTGAATGCTTTACCATCAGGACTCAGCTCTTCCCAAAGGCCCTGTCTCATACCATCACTTTGGGGTTAAATTTGAGGTTCAATCTCTAATAGTCTATCACAGTGTTAGATACTCTGGTACATAATTATTTCACTCCTAAAATCTTATATGTGTAACAGATTTTAAAGGATATAATATTGCTCAGCTACAAATATCATATGTATTATATTCATTTCTACCTCCTTCATATAACATAGACTGTAACAGAGTGAGATACTTAGGAAATGTTAAATTGGAATAAATACAACTGAACTATCTAGAAAAAATTTCAGGGAGGCTGACATTGGCCATCAGCTCTTCTAAGAGAAGAGAAGAAATCCAGCCTCTTACTGTGAATCATTGTGCTATCCACAATACAACAGTTTTCATATACTATTTCTTAAAATAATCTCATATAAATAAAATTATCACCATCCTCCACCATATCATAAACAAGGAAATGTACTGTTGATTATGTATGTTCTTAGAAGAACTAACTGTAAAGCCAGACTTCCCAATTCCCAGTTTATCTCTTTGACTTGCAGGTCCTTTTCTTTATTATATCATCCCTATTAGATACTGGGATGTTTATCTTCTCCATCAAGACCCTGAAGCAATTTAGGTATTCTAAGTCTGTTGTTAAGGTATCCATTCTCCCTTACATAAAGTACCCTTTCTGAGCTTGGAGCATGTATTTGTACTAGCCCAGAGCAGTTCATTTCCCAATAAATCATTTCACTTGTGTTGCAGGCTTTACAGTCATGGGACATTTTCATTTGCCTTCCATGTCTGATCATAACAACACGAGGAATCAGATAAGGCAGTGATATTGTTCTCCTTATTTCATACATAAAGGAACTGAGAATCGTGGAGGGGACTGTGTGATTTTTTAATATCACAAGGATGTTCAGGGCTATTGGAGTGCATTTGTATGTTCTGATGGTTTGCTCAGCACAGTTTTCAATATAAAGTGCATTCTGAATTTTCCTCGAAATTCACTTATTTTCCCAATCTTTGTGCTATGTGCTTTTATTTTTTAATTTCACTCTTCCAGTAATATTACAAGGCAGATAACAATATTTGTATTTTTTTCTAAAAAGAAAAGACTTTGAGAACTTAAGAAAGTGGGTTAACATCAGACGGTTAAGCAGCATCAAAGTCAAGAGTCAAGGCTAGTTGGGAATGTAGCTCAATTGCCCCACACCTGCCTCACAAGCCCAAGGTCCTGAGTTCAATTCCTTGTACACCAAAGAAAAAAGAAAAAAGTTAACTCTACGTGTGACTCAGATAAATAGACTCTAAACATGATGACCTCAGCTTTGCCTTACCTGGTCAAAACCTTCACTTCCAACTCTCTACTTCTCTCAAAGAGAAATCCATTTCTTGGGTAGCTGTCTAGAATAGGTAGGTTGCAGAGAACAAAGGGAGGAAGAAAATAGTTTATCATAGATAGTCAGAAACCCAGGCTGACATCAACATAAGCCCAATATCTAGAGATCCTTTGAAACTTTAAAAAAAAATCAAGTCTCATAATGCATTTTAAAGCCTCATCCAGAAGTGGCACACATTTTTCCTTGTGTATCATTGATCAAAGCAAATACCTTCATCATACCTAAGCAAAAAGTTCGATCCAACAATATTCCAAAACAGTGAGAAACCAAATATCTGAACACAAGTTAGCTTTCCAATCTTATCAAGATAGGTTCTACTAGTAATGGCAAAGAAAGGAGGCTTCAAGCTTTCCTAGCTGGACAGTATCTGAAGAGTCCAGTCCCTACCAATATCCAATGATGGAATTAATATAACAAGTGGATTTAAATAACTGAGAATGGGTTAAAATAAACAGTGCTGTTCCTCCATTATCTTTCCAATAATTGATAGGCACGCAGCTGAACCCAACTCATTAGAATTCAACTTTAGTAGTGCTCACTGCTCTGAAGAATTTGACAGTGGAACTGATGTCAAGAAAATCAGCAAAAAGGTGGATAGTGTTGAGAATCCCTCCATAACTCACTTATTGTGTGGCTAGTGTTTTAGAAAGAAATTAC
>PVIR01015754.1:15993-37818 GCA_004026965.1 Petromus typicus
GTAACCACATAACAATACTGGGTGTGGAGACCCACACCCAGCAGCAACCAGTACCACATACCACAGTGCCGGGCGTGGTGGCTCACGCCTGTAATCCCAGCACTCGGGAGGCAGAGGCAGGAGGATTGCTGTGATGTGAGTTTGAGGCTGAGCTCAGGGCCAGCCTGAACCACAAAAGCAAGACCCTGTCTCAAAAAAACCTAAAAAAGAAAAAAAAAAAGAAAATTAGAAATGTAGATGAAGGTTCTATGAATACACAGGAGTCCAAATTACATACTACAGTCTCTTCGATCTCTGAGATTGGGGACTCTCTCTGCTGGGCTGTGTTCATGTCTCTGAAGAAGGTGCTAGGAGACTAGATTCTAGAGATAGAATTCAGACTCTGTGCAGAAAAAAGACTGCTGTATTTGGGATAAAGAAACGAGCTTGAGGTGACTCATAAAAATCCTACAGGAAACAGACAGGAAGGAGAAAATCTCTCCTTCCTCCTTCTGTCCAGTAATCTTCCTCTGCTGCCCCCTATTGACAAGACTGAGTAAGAAGTCAAATAGCAAAGCAGAAATAAGGTTTATAGTCTCCAGGCCCCAGTGCCACAAATCTGAATGAGAAGATTGGTTTGTAGCCAAGAGATAGTAGTATAATATCTGGCCCAGCAGGGCTGTGACAAGGCCAGCATATTTTGCTAAGGTGGATTCCCCCAGGCGAGGGACGAGATATGGAAATTGGAGAGAAGGGTTTCTCAGAACATTCGGGAGCAAATTGAATAGAAGGATGAATGAGTCCAGATGAGTGAGCCAGGACAATAAAGTGGGAAGCCAGACTGTATATCAGGACAAGAGTTACTTCAGAGCTGTGGCTGGGAGAGATGCAGGAACTTGGTAAATACAGGAGAATAGTAAGGCAAGGGGAGAAGAGATCATAATGAAATAAGAAGGCAAAGAAACATTCAGGGCCTGGATGTCAAAACATTCTCTGAGATGGCTGTATGCTGGTGAGGAGGTTAAAGACATGCTCTGGGTGAGATGCTATAAATTGAAACAAAGAGGGCAATAGAGCTTATCCATCTATTTATCACTCAGCCTTACTCTGTGGGTTAGAGGACAAGGGGCATATAAATAAGCATCTCTCTCTCTCTCTCTCTCTCTCTCTCTGTGTGTGTGTGTGTGTGTGTGTGTGTGTGTGTGTGTGTGTGTGAAAGCTTATACATGCATGTACATCCCTAGAGATTTTTTCCTGAAGAACCTTGTAACATTGATGCATGGATGATATGATATGTATTTATTATAGCTGGTGACAAGAATTGGACCTTAATGGAGAAAATGATTGTTATTCATGATTTCCAAATGGTTAACTAGAACCAGAGGATTTGCATTAAACCAGGTCGTTCGCCTTCCGTGCTTGCCGACCATGATCGATGGAAATGTCAAGTCCCAGGAGGTCTCTGAGCTCACATTTTTTTTTTACTAGAATTGGTACATTTTTCCCCTACCATCCTACCCTGAGACTCATTTCTACACACAATACTAGTAGCACGTCTATGGATTGATCTTCAGATTTAGACTTCTTCTATGGAATATTGTCAGCACACAATGCAAAACCTAAAGTAGGTTCATCCTAACATCCAAAAGGAATGAGAAAAATCAGGTGACTGAATGTGAAATGCAAGACTTTGCAGAATGATGGATTTTAAAACTGGAAACTACTTTATAGATTACTTAGTCCAGTAATTTCAAACTATTTTGAATGAAAAAATTCTTTGCACTAAGGTTTGGAACTGATAATAATTTCTTGAATGAATGAGTGAGTGAACAAACGAATGAAGAACTTTGCATGCATATTTGCATGCATAAGATTATAGGATCAAAGATAGAAGAGTTATGACATTGTCTAGAACACGCTAAAATTACTCATCTTTGTTCTATTTAGACCTCAGTAGATGGAAATAGAGTAGCCCACATTAGTGAGAGCAAATCTTTATCTCCTTTACCTGGTCTATTGATTTGAATGCTAATCTCTTCTAGAAATACCCTCATAGACACACCCTGAAATATTATTTTATCAACTATCTGGGAATCCTTAGCCAAGCTGAGATGATGCATAAAATAAACCATCACAGTGGTAGGTTAATAATCAAAATAGGAATTAATAAAGTTTATAGTAAAGTAGTATAATCAGGGTATGGAGAATTAAAGAAAATTTAAGAGATAATCAGTTCTAAGGGACTGATCAAAGACAGAAGAGAGAGAGGAGAGTTGTGGAATGTGAAATGATTCTCCTGATAGTCTTCTCTGAATTTTGAGGTACAGAAACAGGAGAAGAAAATTACTACTTGGTTTGGGATGTATCAATATATACTCAATGGGAAAACTGAAGGCAATCGATTCTAAGAAAAAAAGAGCTAAGATAAAATGTTGGGAAACCTCTGGATGATATGACAATTGAAATTGAGAAGTAAGTCTGTGCAGAAAGTGCAGGCGTTTCTGAGTAGGAACACAGAAGTTTCAAATAAATGCAATATAAAAGTCATCAGAGATTTGAAAAAGTAAGTGTAGTGTGTGTGCTTGTAACTCCAGCACTCAAGAGGTTGAGACAGGAGGATCTTCATGAATTCAAGACCTGCCTGAGGCTACATAGTGAATTTGAAGCCAGCCTGAGCTGCCTAGAGAAATTTTGTGTCAAAAAGGAGAGGAAAAAAAAAAAAAAAAGACAAGAGAACATTCCAGTAGGTTAGGACCAATTTCCAAAGAACTGTACCAATGGCTAAAGACTGCCCCAATTCACCCACTTTACAAGGGCTTAAAAAAGCCTCAGTCTATCCCTAATCTCTGATCAAAAAATTTGAGCAAAGCTCAACTTTATGTATTTCGGTACCTCTGTATTCTCCTTCCCAGGAAGCATATTACTATTAGGCTGAAAAAGGTTTCTTCCTCTCAGGGGAGATGGCACTGAGTGGGTAGTAACTTTGGCGAGCAGTCCAACCCCAGAGGAGTGTGAATCACCGCCCGCACACACAGAGTGGCTCTCCTCAGCTCCTTGCCAAGGATGGGATGGTTCTCAACCAAATCAGTCTGTGGCTGCCAAAAGCTCTTGTGAGGGCCCAGTTTTCCAGCAGGAAACGTAACCTGAATTGGAAAACATGACTGTAAGCTGGAAAACAAACAGCTCGAAATATCTGTGTCCTGAAATGAACCATAAGCCTTTCTGTTTCCAGAACCGAATCCACTTAGCCAAATGAGCAGAGGGTCAGAGGAGCTTGCAGAAAGGAAGGAGAAATAAAGGAAAGACCAATTGACAAAAGGGAGAAAGAAAAAAGGAAATTCAAAATGAAAAGCACACTGAGATTTTGCTGTCAGATCTGTGCTAGGGAGGTCCATGTCCATTTCCATGTGAAGGGTCTCGGTAATAGTATGACATATGAAAAGAAGCTAGAGACACTGAAGTTAGTTAACTTACATAAATCACATACTTAGAAGGAAGTAGAGATAGAATTTGAATTCAGATTCAATGACTCCCAAATTAACATGTTTTCACTAGATTCCTTTGAGTCTGGAAAGAAAAGGAGGAGGAAATATTATTGAAACTTCCTTGAAAAGCCTTATTGAGTGTCTACATAATTAAAAAGAAGAGCAAAATTAAGGGTTTTGGAAGTAGCCAACATCAAATAATTCCTGGCCCATGAGGTAAAATTATAGAGTAAATGAAGTAATTAATTGGATACTTACAGTAACATTATTCTTTCCTGGAAAACATTTCTTTCTCTTCTCCCTTTATTCTAGATTATCCCTTCACTCAAAAGCTCACTTTACATTTGTAAATGTACTTTCATGTATGATTTTTATATATAAATCTCTACAGGGTAACATATTTTAAGCAATATTTTTAGCAAGCCACCAGACTCATGACAAAATTGAGATGGAAATTCAGCCTCCCAACTCTATATTTAATCATTTTTGCATGGCAGTTGCCTCTGCAATCTATGCTTCCAGAGAAGAGATGTAAGATAAACACTGACCATCAATTTGTTCATTCTTGCCACTGAAACATTTGAGTGGCCACTGATCCACTGGTGAATTATAGAGAGACTGAGGAAATGGCTAGAGATGATAAGAAAACAAAGTATTTGGAAAACTAAGTTATTAACATTTTAATCATTGATTCCTTTGCCCAGTATCTAAAATTGCAGTTACTCATTTAAAAAATACAAGGAGAAAATATTACAAAAGATAGGATTCCCAGTAATTTATTTAAGAAATTATTTCAGAAACAAAGTATAGGGTGGTGGAGGAGTGAAAGAGAGGGAAGGGAAATGGTAAAAAAAAGAAAAGCAACCAAATTATGTCATGTACATATGACAAATGTGCAAATCCCCAATGATGAATGCGATCATAAAATAGACCTAAAATGTACCAATAAACTTAATGAATAAAAAAGAAATTATTGCTTTTCCAAAGTCCGTTGCAAGTGTTAAATGACTTGCTCAAAGTCAAACAGAAGATGGTGAAGCAGAAATTTAAGCTTGAAGCAATCCTAACCCAATTCAAGATTTTGCATCTCTTAATGCACATGAGAATCCAGTGAAATGCATAGTATTATGTGTCCATTTTATAAGTAAAACAGAAAGTTCTCTTTCTGTGAAGAGAACTTCCAGTCAATAAGGAGCAGATCACAGATGTAGTTAGGTTGTGTGACCACAGAATTATCACAATCAACCCCAGTGCTATAACTGCAGCCTGATACGGAAGATAAAGGAATACAGAAATATATAGAATTGGCTTATCTTTGTAAGTTGTAAAACAACTGCATAAGTCCAGGGGGTTGCTGAAACACAATACTCGGTCCATAACCTATGGACCACAGGTATTCTTTCTCACACTTCTGTGGGCTGGGAATTGAAAGATCAAGGACTTCACAGATTTCAGCATCCAGAAGGCTTGCCATGTGCCGCATACATGTGCCTTCCAGCTGTGTAGTCACATGGAGAAAACAACTAACACTATTCATAAGGACTCTGCCCTCAGGACCCAACCAACTTCTGATGGCCCACCTCTTAATATTATTGCACTGGGGATTAAGTTCCAACTCAAAAATTTAGGAAGTACAGAAGCATTCAGAACCTAGCAAATAGGTCAGTCAAAGATGTTACTATCATTTCCCAAGAGTGAGCAACCTTTCCTCATTCCCATCCCTCAGATCCACCTCTTCTGAAACCATGGAAATTCAAAGTTATCTTAGTTATCTTTTTTATAGATAACCTATTCTCTCCTTATTTTCAGTTTTTCACTTCTGCAACCCATCAACACAATGTCATAGCATCTTTTAGAAATAGAGATGATCATGTTACTGCCCTACTTAAAAACTCTCACTCTCTTTACCTTTAAGAGAAAGCTGAAGAGTTCTAGCACTGTATTCCTAGGGTCACTCTGCCACTACACCAGCTCGTGTCTCTCACCTTCTGCTCCCTCTTCACCAGTCCTCATCATTTCTGTTCCTGACACTTGTGACTGCAGGCCTGCAATCCAGAGTGCTACTTCTTGCCCCAGGATCTCAATGTTGATGGTAGCGTTTTCTTCTTTTTCTTTACGTCAAGTACTTGGCCTCCAACTGGCTCCGATTTAAGATTTTTCTCTTCTCCTACTCTAGGGAGCTCCAGTTCAAGTTCCAGTCCCTCTCTGAGGTGGTTTTTGCAGAAATCATCTACCTTTGTCATTTTGCACATGGCATGCATGTGTGCATAGGTTTCCACAACTTGGAGCAACTCGAAGGTAGAGAAAGGTTTAGTCTTCTCTGGGTGCTCTGACCCGAACATACAGGTTCAATAACTTGCTTGTTGAAATGAATTGAGCTGATTTTTCTATTTCTTCCTTTCTGGTCCTTAATCAAGATTTAATTGCCCTATTGGGTAGAAAAAAATATGTATTCCTTTATTGCCTCCCTCCTGCCACCTTTCCCCTCCATCTCCTTTCCTCCCCTTCTGTGAACTACAAAGAGATGAGGAAGTAGAAGTTTCAACAAAAAAACTATCTGAATGCCAGTCTGCTTTATTTTCACTGTTTCTGTAAGAGACAGAAGAGAATGGAGAGGGTGAGGGGCATGTAGCTGGCTGGAGGTAGATGTGTCCCCACTGGGAAGGACTTCACACTGTGTTTAATGGCAGACCTACTTTGGGGGACGATGGGGATGGGGAGCAGTAGAGCAACTGCTGTGTGTGCCGATTTCAAATTGCTAGCTACACCCTCTGCTAACACTAGTGTTTCACGTTGCAAATCCAGTGTTACTACATGAAATAGTCACCAAGTATACGTCTGCCAGGGATAGAGTAATTTGTTATCGGCTGGAGTGAAATGCTGACAGAGTTAGCTCCCAGAGATGCCTTTATTCAGATGTGCGGCTTTCCTCAGATTAACCCTGACAGTCCCAGCTCTTCCTGCAGATGCAGCACTTAGGCAGACTCTCCTGGTTGCATTTTTGAAGCAGGTCCCCAGTCTGCTAATCAGATAAGTTTCTACCTTTCTTAATTGTTCCACAATAACAGTTCGGGAGAGAGCAGAAGTGAGGGCTCTGTTTGTAGTCAGTCTTCCTCTGAGTCATCCTTTGGTTACTTTACCAAAGTCCCAATCTGACTGTCACTTTTAGTTAAATGTTCCCAGTAAGCCTGCTGGCATTCAAGGTGGAGTTCCAGTTTCTTGGTCTCTCTTGTGTGACTCTGTGTAGCCTGATCCAACTTTATTTCTACCAGTAACTCTTGTCTATGACTTTTGGATCATGACCAAACTACTCACCATTCCTTGTGTGGACTGTTTTGTTTCCATGCCTTTGCTCCAGTGGTCCCTTCTGCCAGAGGTGTCCTTTCCTGCACCCTTGATCTCTGTCCCTTTGCATAGCAAATTTCATCTCATCATTTAAGCTTAGCTTAACTGCTCCAGGTTCATCTACCTCTGGGTTAATCAGTTTCCTCCAGGCTCTCTGTCTTTCTGTTTCTCCCTCAGGTGTTACAATCTTGTGGGGAAGCAATAGCATACTGGTTGAGAGCAGAGTAAGTGCAAAGTGGGCGGTAGAAGTGATGCACTCTAGGTGCAGACTAAGGTGTGAATCATGAGTGATGAGTAGAAAAACAGTTAAAACTAGACTAAAAATGCATGTGGAATTTTAAATAGCCTTAGTACTAAGATATGACTCCACATGCACACAGTATATTCTCACATTTATCCTTGGTTAAAATTCAGTATTTCGAGTGAGCACAGTCACCTCCACGATTTATATCTGTGTGATATTCCTCTATTACTCACTTTTCTGTTTCCATGTTCTTTCTGGAAAATCGGGACAAGGAACTACCTTTCTCATGAGGTTGAGTGATAAATTTATTAATGCATGCAAAGCACTTATAATAGTAACAGGATAAGTAACTTTTTCCTAAATGTTAGTTACTCTTTGCATAAGATTCAGTCTTTCTTTGTTGGGTTGACTCTCCCTTACTAGCTTAAAGATACTTGAGGATCTTATACACAAGAAAACAGAAGTGATTCTGATGTTAGAGACATCAAAGAAAGAAAACACATGATGAGAAAAAAAGAAACATGTAGATTATTATTCCTATGAAAACTACAGGGTCATGCCAGTCAAACACATGGCTTGCAGAATCATGAAAGAAAATCCATGGCCTCACAGGCTCCAGGAAAATGGCTATAATGTAAGGGCATTCAAAGTGGAAGATTTTCCCATGGCTTGAATATCATGTGAAGCATAGAAATATGGCTACGAGGGGGGCAGTGAGGATCAGCCAGCTGCTCACTGTGATCACTGTGTTAATGTTAGAGTTTTATGTGGTTGACAGAGCTCATCACTATAATTTTTTCCATGTAATGCTTGAGAGATTCATGACTAAGATATGATCAACATAGGGATTGCTCCCAGATTTTAGGGTGTGATGCCTGTGAAAATCAATGAGATCTTCATAAACTATCTGTCAAGAGAGAAAATGAAGATTATACATTCATGATTGACTCATCAGTGTTTGGAATTTCCCTTCAAAATAACACCTCATTTATCCGTAGCTCCAATAAGTAAAAAATGGAGCATGTATGGCTTATGGTAAAACTTTTCTGTATCAAATAGTATTGACAAGGTTCCAGAAGACCATAGTGGATTGGATTCAAGCCAATAGAATATGTTCTAATGTAAAAATTTGAAGTTTGGATGATATCTGTACTAGATATAGAAAAAGGCCTCCCGCTTTAGTCCAACTGCAATCCTAGTGTTTCTATCCACTGATCCAGGTTCTTTCCTCTGGAGGGCAAAAGAATTTCTATAATATATGTCACGTCCTACCAGCCACACGGTGAGGGCTCTCACATACTGCCAACCCAACCCAACTCTCTTAGGGTTTTCTTTCCAGAGGTAAATATTACCAGCTAGTCTTCATATAACTTAATTTATTTCTCTTATGATTTAAATCAAATTAAGCATTTTTAAGATGTGTCAGGGTGACGTAAGTTCTGGTATCCAAATGCCACATGTCTTAATGTGAGGAATTATAAAGGATATCTCACCTAATCACTTATTCATTGAGATTCTTTGCCCTACCACACTTTGGTTTCAACTCCTCCTGATACTAGGAAATCACTAATTTCCAAAAACAAAAGGTACTGCTTCTTCTGCTGTCCTACAGAGATCCAAAGTAATAGTGGCTATCACAATCTGTTTTCCAGTGTAGGTGATTTAAATTTTATATGACACCTACACCCACAGTAGAGACCATAATTATATCTATTAGCCTATTGACTTCAAAATACAATTTCTCTTGAGCCAAGAAAGCCTTTACAGCTCAATTATCACATGAGTCTACATTCCATAAACAAGGAAGAGAAAGGAAGAGTATATCTCTCCTGGTATATGCATCATCATTTCTTCTCAGTTCCTTTCCTATTCAATTCCAGATAAGTAGAACTCAATGATATCTCAGACAAATACAAGAAAAGGAAGTTTTTATTCTAAGCTTATCAAAATTATCAAATATTCTACAATAGAAAAGAAAAAAACTGATACAGAAAGATGACTGGAAGCTTCTGCCATTTGTGGTTAACAGCTCTTTCTCATCTTTGGCTGAATTTTGCCTCTCTGATACTTTTGCAACTGAACATAATTTATTCTCTAGAGATAAAATAAATAAACTTTCTCTCTTCAAAAAGTAGGAAATATCACTGTCATGAAGCTTCCCCTGGATAAATATATATTTTGCCATGAGAAATAAGCTCTTGTTTGTTTCCTCTGAAAAGTAGCATCTGCATTTTTCTGCATCCTCATTCTTCTCTCTTCTTTTCCCCAATATTTCCTTCATCAGCTCACTCTTCCTGCTCTATTGTTCCATGATCAGATTATATATTCCACATTCCACAAGTCTGTATTGAAATCTGGCATTTTTCAGAAACTATGTTTAATATTTGTAATTACTCAACAATAACATTATTTTTAAACTTCTAGTCTAAGGCCATATGAGTAAAATGATAATGACCTTAAAATCAACTGAATCCTTCTTAATATTTTTCACAAAAGCAACAACAAAATCATGCCAATATCATTCAGACCTTAGATAACTGACTTTTTCATTTACCTGATTGACTTGATGTTCAGTTATCCTGTACCTCATCTTGCTTTTCATTCCATTATTGAATCATTTTGAACTTCGAGTATTTTGTCTTTGAGTAGTATATTATCATTCCAAATTTTATGGACCTGGAATTTCTCCTCTGACAAATGTACTTAGAAAAAATCAGTTATGTGTTTCTTAGAACTCAAGTATATTAATTCAATCAGTGGCCATATCAAAGTACCCAAGACTGTGTGGTTTATATATAATAGAAGTGTATTTATCACAGTTCTGAGGCTGGAAAGTCCAAGATCAAGCCTCCATCAGATACAGTGTGTAGCAGGGTCCATTTCATAAACAGCCATCTTTCCCTTGGATTCTCATGTGGTAGAAGGGATGAGAGAGTTCTCCAACAGTACTTCTGTATGTGTACGAATCCCATACAAAAAAACTTTGGCCTACTGGGATAAATCACCCACTAAAACCTCACTCCTATCAATTTTAGAAGATATTCAAGCAGTCTAGTGCAAAGTATGATTCCAAGACTAATACTCACTAGTTAGAAAAGGATAGAAGAAATCATGAGATTTTTTTTCAAAATCAATATTTTCTGTTCTCTTTGTATTCTTCTTTTCTCTTGTTAAAGATGTTCTAAAGTGATCCTGACAGTATGATGGCTGTGCACATAGGCAGCCAATGCCAAATGAATGCAGACCAGGAGGTTGCTATGCCCACTAGCATACCAGTGCCCATAATAGGAATTATGCAAACTCATCTTGGTTTTCTGAGTCTAATCCTCATCAACAGAGGCTTCCCCCATGCTTCCCCTCCTAGTCTGGAAAGAAATGTAAATTAGTGTGATTTATAGCATGGGAACTTTTAAAATTTCAAGTTGTTGAAAATAAACTGCTTCTCAATCTTGGGCCATGAATAAGGATCCAATAAAAGTTGAAAAATTCATATCCTAATAGCTTAATGTCAGCCACAAGTCATCTCTTTTCAACAAGAATTTCTAGCTTGCAAAGTAGAAGCTAAATGCAAGTCTTATTCATCTGCCTCCTCTTCTATGTGTTATCACAGTGATTCCTTATCTGTGCCATCTGCTGAACAGAGGAAGGGAAGTAGCTAAGCATGACTCCTTATATTCACCTCCCTATAATTTACCAATCTTATGTAGAAAGAGAGATAGTCATCATGACTTCAAGAATGAGAAAATTTCTCTGTGAGTTTATATTGTTACCTGTAAGTTGATGACACCCCCAAAAGAGAAAAAAATAAACATTCATAAAAATAGATCTATCATTTCTCTTCAGTCAAAAAAGAGAGAAAACAGGAAGAGGATTTTTAAGTACAAGAAGAAAGAAATTAGGAGAGATAAAGAGAAAATGAGAGAGAGCGCGCTTCAGAGCCACAGGGCCAGACAAGTGAAGAGAGAATCTATTCTCTTATTAATGAGAGAAAGAACTTGGCAGAGAGCTTTCAGGGAAAAGTACATCCTTTCACCAGACTGATAAAAGCTCTACATTTCAGGTGACCTTTGAGCAGTAACAAACAAAGAGAGTGAAAGTTCCAGAAACTAGGAATAAATGTCTCATAGAATGAAGTGACATCCAGAGCAGATCTACTTAGGTAACCACAGCTGCAGACACACAATACCATTGATAGTGATCTTTAGTCTCTTAGGGCCTCACCCAGAAGAACTAGAATTACTCATTCATGTTGAACCCCTACTATGCATCAGGCACTATGCAACCAAATCATCAATCCAGGCTGGATGGAGCAGGGATAATCCCCATCATAGGTCAGACTGATGGACGTCAACCAACAAAAGCAACTGATTCCCAAAGTACACAGGCACTGAAAGAACATTGCTTCATCGAGGCAGCCTGACAGTTAGAGTCACATAATACTGCTTCTTCTTTTTTTTTTCATCCCATAAAGCGTATTCTCACACTATAAGAGGAAGAATATAGATTAAGGAATGCCACTCACAGATAGTAAAATACTACTTTGTCATGACCTGACCTCTGTAATAGCAACAAAAACATACAACATGTTTGAAACTGGGTTGGGGACTGTGGTGGTTAAGCTTGTGTCCACTTAATTTGGTTGGGGGCTGTTAAGGGGACTAGAAGAGAATACTTATGGGTACATCTGGGAGGGTCACAGAGGTGCAACCTTGTGTATTATGTCTAGTCTCTCTTCCTTCTCTGGCACTGTTCTTTCTCTGCTTCCTCATCATCATCCACTAAGCATATTTGTTATACTACAATCTTGTGCCATAATGTTTCTGATTTGAATCTAACCAGCCATGGACTGGGCCTTCTGATACCATGAGCCAATTAACCTTCTCCTCTTTTAAGTTGTGAGTGTTGAATATTGTATCTAAATAATGGGAAAGCCGTCTATCAAAGGTGGCCTAAGACAGTCTGGGACTTCACTAACCAGAAAATAGAACCTCTACTATTGCTTCTAGTATAACCAGATGTTTCTTCAAAGGAGTGTGATTTTAACTGTGTTTCTCATGTCTCTCATAATTGCATTTGTTTACTAGAATCTTGGAGACTTACTTACCTCAACTTCAAAATAAAGATTTTAGAGCTTTCTAATCCACAAGAGAAACATATTACAAGTGAGTACTGAGTGCATTAGGCTGTAGAATCTCATTTGTTGACTTCATTTTAAAGACTGAGTAACTTTCTAAGCCATCTTCTTATTAAGTTTGGAGATCCTATCTCATACCAAGGGTTGCTCCAGAATTGCAAAATGATAACCTTGGATAAACAGTGCTACCATGAACTTGATGGACAGACATATAAAGAAAAGTAGAGAAGCTTTTGATTTTGCTGAATTCAGTGCTACCTAGACATAGCATTGGGCATTTTCATCATTAGAAACTGCTCCCGTGCCTCAGCCTTTCTCTTCTCTTCACAGAGAAGGCATCATTCTAGATCGATTTGCCTCCAAGAGCTGATTATTGAGATCTGAAAGGAGTGAAGTAAGAAAGAAACTAGAAACTCCTATCTGGCCTTGCAAATTTGAAAGTCACAGAAGAATAAAGACTTAGAATATGGTTGAGATTTAAGATGCACAACTTTAACTGCATTAGCCTATTTGCCATAGCCTAGGCACCAAAAATATGTAAACAAAAATTGAATTCAAACTAATTCAAGTGTTTGTATGCGGAACTCCTTGTTCAGTCTTAGCAATAAGATCATGGAGTTAAAAAAAATTGATGACAGGAACATTATGACATTTATATATAGTATACTCTGCATTTATATGTACAAGCTAGACACTATGCTTTGTTTCCCATGAATGTTTTTAACCCTATATAAAAGTATAGAAAACATACTCTAACATATGGAAGCATTTTCAAGGGGCAAATTTTATGAAAACTAAGGAGAACAAGAAAAATTTGTAAATACTGTCGGTTTAAATGTACTTTTTTTTTTTTTTTTTTTTTTTTGAGACAGGGTCTCACTTTGTAGTTCAGCCTGGCCCAGAGCTCAGCCTCAAACCCACATCACAGCAATCCTCCTGCCTCTGCCTCCTGAGTGCTGGGATTACAGACGTGAGCCACCACGCCCGGCACTGTGGTATGTGGTACTGATTGCTGCTGGGCATGATTCTCCATGCCTAGTATTTTTTGTGGTTACCAGGGATCAAACCCAAACCTGGGTCCTTGCACTTGCAAGACAGGAGCCATAACCACTAAGCTAAATCCCTGGCCCTAAATGTACCTTTTTAAATTCTATAAGAAAGGCTAAATTTCCCTATGTTCTACTAAGATTAACCAATGCAACACTTAGTGAATTCCTACCACACCTAAATTCTCTTGGTGCTTTGTCATGTAATATAATTTAAGTTTAAAAACAATTCTATGAGGTATTTTCGCAGAATTTTCTTTTAATCATACATATGTACCATGATATTCTGAAATCACTGAGTACAGTAGTTACCATATCCAGGAAAATTTACATGTCTGTCATCTCACAGCTATTTTTTATCTAATCTAGAGTATTTAAGTCACCATCATCATCCTTAACTATAGTCCTTTTCTTGTGCAGCAGACCACTGGACACATTTATCTTCTGTCCATAACTTTCTATCCTTTGACTACATCTTCCCATTTCCTCTTCCTTGGCTTCTTGTCAGTCACAGCTTTATTCTGTTTCTAGGTACTCTACTTTTTTATTCTACAATAAAGGAGATTATCCAGTTATTTTTCCTCTCTGTGTCTAGCTTATTTCACTCAGCATAATATTCCCCAGGTTGATCCACCTTGTGGCAAATGCAAGGACTTTCTTTTTTGGGTTAATAATATTCCACTGAGGATGCATTATACAATTTTTCATCTACTCATCTGCATTAGGTTATTTCTGTATCTTGGTTATTGTGAGTAATGCGATGACAACAGTTGAGTTCCAATATTTCGAAGAGGTGCTGATTCCTCTCCCTTTGGATATATACCCAAAAGTGCAATTGATGTGTCCACACAAGATGCTGCCTCACACTTGTTAGAAAGTATAGCATTGATGAGACAAAAACAAGTGCAAGGAGGGTAGGGAAAAAGGGGAATCCTCATACACCACTAGTGGGAAAATCAATAGGTGTAGTTGGTATGGAAAACAGTGTGGAGGTTACTTTAAGAATTAAAATGCGAGTAAACATTCTTTATTCTGCTTTATAGTTGAGAAAACTGAAGTCCTGAAACATTGAATAGTGGGTGCCAAAGCAGGCAAAGCTAAGACTTCCTGACAGCAAATTCTGGGATCTTTCCACTCCGCCACTTTCTCTAATTAATACTAATTATTACTCCATACATAATTATATTAACAACCCACTACATCTTATACAAAATACATTTTTACTGAGAGCATTATCTCACTTGACCCTGCTGACAGCACTCAAAGCCTGGTAGAGAATGATGTTAGCATTTCACAATGGGACAACAGAAACTCCAGGAGACTCAGCGACTTGTCAAGTGCTGCAAAGTTCATAGCAGCAGAGCCAGCACTTAAGCCCTGAGCTGATTCTCAATGTGTGTTCTATTACTGCCTGGGAATTCAGGAAGAGAATTCGTGTTACAGTGCACCTAGCTTATGTTAAACAGTCTGTGAGGCATTGTACACACATGAGTTTTAATCCTCACCACAACTCTGCAACCTAGGAAGCATCTCTATTTTATAAATCTGTAAGCAGTGACTTAAAAGGGACTAAAGTTAGTCAGTCACACACTGAGTATAGTCTAAAGTAAGTTATATGAAGAAAGTACAAATGTCTCCCAGAAAAACTTTGTATTAGAACCAGGACTGGATCAGACAAAATAATATGCTAGGGTCAGGGATATAGTTCAATGGGGCTGTGCTTGCCTGGCAAATGCAAGATGCTGAGGTCTATCTCTGATACCCAATAAAAAATATATACATTCTAAATTACACTCATTAAGTGTCAGACTAGAGAGAACAAGAACAGACAGAAAGCTGGCAGTGGGTTCCACCTAGTCCATTTAGATTTAGATTGGAGCTGAAGGAAGAAGGTAACAGACTCCTTCTAAAAGTGTGTGGCCTTGGCTATGAGTATTCCCTGCCCGAATGACTTCAAATAATGATGATCTTCACAACCTTTGCCCAGCCTCATTCTTGAAGCTGGTGTTCTTGAGAATCAAATTACGAAGAGATATATGGTGCCAGAGGTGGTGCAAAAGGGTAGAAAATGGGGCAGATAGAAGAACTTACATGTATATATGGAATGAAAAGAGTTGAAAGAGACATTGTAAAAAGCACCAACGCTATAAAGTAGGTGAGATTTCTCCAAGAACTAGAACAATAAAAAATTTGCTTTGTTATCAAATATCTCAGCAAGATTAATAATCATTTAGACATATCTGTATTTTTTACGCCTTAAAAAGCATTTTTCACAAATAAAATTCATGCAGTCCCATTAACTCACTGGTTATAGGCTTTTAATATTATTTATATCATAATGAGATAAACTGAACAAAGGCAAAAGTTACTCTTATTTTTAAAAACACAGGGAAACATGGAGGGTTGATAAAGTTATATGAGTTGAGGAATGTAAATATGCACTTTTATATCACATATAAGCTATTTTACTGTTTTTTGGGTCTTCTAGAAGCTTCTCAACTACATACTGTCATCAAGAAAAATCTAGACCACATTGTTTACAATAAAGTGGGTTGTTTTCCTTTATGCCTCTTTATCTTAGAAAACTTGAGTTTATTAACTTCTATTTATAGAATTGCTAAAATATCAAAATCTAGATTTTTGAGTAATCTATATTCTGAATCACTGTATGTTCACCAAACATCCTTCACTTTATGTCCAGATCTTCAGAACTGCATGAAGTCAAATGAGAATATTTGAAAATTGAAAAGCAGTGTTAATATTAGTTGATAACAGGGGATGGGGGATTTAGCTCAGTGGTTCTGGCATCTGCCTTGTAAGCACAAAGTTGAGAGTTTGATCCCTGGTAACTACATACCACAATGCAAAATCAAGACCTTGTCTCAAAAAAAAAAAAAAAAAAACTAGTTGATAACAGAAGCAAATATTATGCAGCTGGTAGCCAAAAATACATATAGCAAAGCATTTTGCTGAGAATAAAGAACTGTGGCTTCAGAAAAAAATTATTGTCATACATTATGGAGTTGAAACTTCAAAAAATATGATTTATAATAGCACTACTATCACCCTGTATTTTGTAAACTGTATAGTTTGAAGAGTCAAATATTGCAGAATATTTCGGGATACAGGTCATTATCAAAACCAATGATTTATCTAGGCATATACTTTTTACAAAATGATTACATGGTCTTTACATGTTATAAATCAATCCCTTTTTTTTAGTGTCTTCCATCTTTAAAAAGCTACTATTTTCAGACAGGTTTTTAAAGATATAGGAAAGAATATGCATTGAATTATGTTCAAATCATTAGATATTTATTTAATGCCTGCTAGGTGATGAATAACTATAAAAATTTACTCTCTCAATTTTTCACATAAGAAAATTACTAAAGCCTTCATCTGAGCTGATAAAGATAATCAACAAAGTCATAAATAAGCATCAAGTATTCCAAAGGGTTGTTTTGTTTTGTTTTGTTTCTTGAGACAGGGTCTCACTTTGTAGTTCAGGCTGGCCCTGAGCTCAGCCTTGAACTCACTGCAAACCTCCTGCCTCTGCCTCCCCAGTGCTAGGATTACAAATGTGAGCCACCACGCCCAGCACTGTGGTATGTGGTATTGATTGCTGGTGGGCATAGTCACCACACCCAACACAGTTGTATGTGGCTACCAGAATCGAACCCAGACTTTGCACTTGCAAGACAGTTCAACCACTGAGCTAAATCTGCCCTCACAAAGGATTTTTAAAATATTCATTTCTCTAAACTTTCCTAAAATTTTTAAAAAACAAAATCTCTATAGCACAAGAATTGGCAGAAGAAATCAAAAAATGGGATCTCATTCTATTAAATAGCTTCTGCACAGCAAAGGAAACCACCAACAGAGTGAAAATGCAACCAACAATATGGGAAAGAATCTTTACCAGCTGTTCCTCAGACAAAGGGCTACTATCTAAAATATATAAAGAGCTTTTAAAAAAATCAGCCCACCCAAGTTTAAAGACCCAGTTCAAAAATGGATATCTGAAATGAACACATAATTTTCAGAGGAAGAAGTAAGAGCAGCTAAGAAGCTTATGAAGAAATGCTCAACATCATTAGTCATTCGAGAGATGCAGATGAAAACAACACTGAGATTTCATCTCACTCCACAAAGAATGGCTGCTATTTCAGAATTAGCCAGCAACAAAAGTTGGCGAGGCTGTGCAGAAAAAGGAACATTTCTCCACTCTTGGTGGGAATGTAGACTCATATAACCTCTATGGAAATCATTGTGGAAATTCCTCAAAAAGCTAGGATTGGAGGTTCCATTTGACGCAGCCATTGCTCTGCTAGGTATATACACAAAGGAATTAAAAGATTCATATCACAGTAACATATGTGCATCCATGTTTATAGCAGCTCATTTTGTAATTGATAAACCTTGAAAACAACCCAAATGTCCCTCAACTGGAGACTGGATAAAGAAAATGTGGTTCTTTTATAGAATGGATTATTACTCTGCCATTAAAAATGACAAGGTTGAGTCGTTCATACTCAAATGGATGTACCTTGAGGACATCCTCATAAGCCAAATAAACAGGTCACGGATGTGCAAATATATCTTTTATCCGATATGAGAAAATGAAGTTGTAAATGATTTGTAGTATGTATAGTTGATATTGTGAAGTAGAAAATATTTAAAAGGAAAGAGAGTGTAAGGGTAAATAATGAGGAGAAAATTAATGTGGTTATTATAAAGAAAAAGAAAACAGATTGTATATATAGGGGGTGGGGGTTGCAGGGTCGGGGGAAAGGGGAAAAATGAGAATCAAATGTCATATTCTGGTCCAAACTCTCAATGTTGAATGTGATGGTGATGTGTATTCATAAAGTACCAATAACATTTTTTTTAAAGCTGAAAAAGAAATGAGGAAATGAGAAGATAAAGTAAAATATGAGTTATCAGAGCTAAGGAAATCTATAAATATAAAAAACATTAAAACAATAAAGATTTTGGGCTAGGGAGTTAGCTCAGTGGTTCCGGCGCCTGTCTTGCAAGCGCAAGGGCCCAGGTTCAATTCCCCGGTAACCACATAACAATACTGGGTGTGGAGACCCACACCCAGCAGCAACCAGTACCACATACCACAGTGCCAGGTGTGGTGGCTCACGCCTGTAATCCCAGCACTCAGGAGGCAGAGGCAGGAGGATTGCTGTGATGTGAGTTGGAGGCTGAGCTCAGGGCCAGCCTGAACCACAAAGTTGAGACCCTGTCTCAAAAAACCTAAAAAAAATAAAAATAAAAATAAAAATAAATAAATAAATAAAAATTTCACTATAACAGCACTTTCCAAGAAAATAATAGTCATCTGAAAGCACAGAGAAGAATAGGGAAGATAAGACAACAACAAAACAACAAAAAATAATGTGAAGTGCAAATGAAAAAGTATTATATAGTTTAGAGAAAAATCTTATATTAATAAAAAATAAATGAAAGAGATCTTTCATACATAGGAACAAGATTCCTGAAGGGAATACAACACAAGAAAAAAATCAAAATATATCACTACAAAATTTTCAAAAATAAAACACTTGAATCTGCATCTTAAAAGATCCTCTTGTCTGAGAAAATAAGTAAATCATAAAATAATTTATTTAAATACATCTCAATAATGTTATAATATTTCAAAATAGGTCTAATTTTCAAACAAAAATATTACTACTACTAATAAAATATACCAAACTTACTTCAGAATTAACCATTCATTTTTCACAAATAGCACAGTGATACTGTTTTTGAAAAATTCTAGAGAAATAATTTGAATAATTCAAGTGTACGGACAAGAGGAAAGCATTTATATCTTCCAACATCTATAATTAGACATGAAAAGTCTATTGAAGGAAAAAATGCATGTAATTTGACCAGTGAATTTTAAAACTACTACAAATTGGCAATGATGATGGAATTCATGTAAACATGAGCCTAAATTTAAACTTTTATTTGTTATAACACATTACATAACAAGAATTTTCTTTGTCTCTAAATATGTAGAATTGGGTATATTATATAAAGTTATAATAATAAAGGCAATAAATAAGAGGATTTAAGACAAAGTATGAGCTTAAATAATTATTAAAAACAAACTGAATTGTTTGATGAAAATAATTTTTAAAGAATCAATAAAAAATGAATACATAAGATTTGTTGGAAAGTGCAATAAAGTATTAAAGTTATTACTATAAAATATGATAAACTATGTATTAACTATTAACTATTTGAAACAGAGTGATTGAGAAAAGTAAACTAAAATGAGCATAATCATTGATGCAAATAAAAAGATAAACATGAATATCATAATAATATTCAAATTCAGAAAAAGACAAAGATAACTTTCCATTCTCTCAGAACAGAATTACCTAAGTAGCCATGCACCAAATAGCACATATCAAAATCTGTAAAATAAACTTAAAATCATAAGAGCAAAACTAGACAGAAATGTATGCCTATAAAACCATTCTCTGCTGTAGTCAACAAAAAAAGAAGGGAAAGCATAAAATATAATAAATGATAAAATAAAAAGGGGATGGAAGGAAGGAGGAAAAAAGAATGAAATGTGTTATGTACATGACCAATTCCCTACAACCACAGTAATCAGTATGTACTGCAAACATGATTGATAAAATCAAAAATATATAATAAATGTTTATTTAATTGATAAAGAAATATATCAGAAAAGGAATAAAACATCTTTTTTCATTAATATAATTGATATGATTTTTTTTACCTTTCCAATGTAATTGGACATATTCATGGGCTACTTTGAGACAATTCAGTATAGTACATGGTAATAAATGCTCAAATCCGTAGAGGAAGCAATGTTTTTCTCCTCAAATATTTACCATTTCTTCGTGATGAAAATTTCCAAATTTTTTTGTTTGAACTTTCTGAAATATACAGTACAATATTAGAACATTTTTCTAACTATAACTTGTTGTCAATCCATTGGCCTTTCCTCATTTCTCCTTCGTCCCTTCTCTTCGTTCTGAATCATCATTCGATTCTTAAATTCTGTGAGAGCAACTTCATGTATTTGTCTGTCTGTTGATTTACTTCTAACATACTGACCACCAGCTCCAGCCTGCTGTTCCAAATGACACAATTTCATACTGGAATGCCTGAATAGTATTCCAATACATGCCTCTGCCATATTGTTTTTGTCCATTCCTCAGCTGATGAACACTTACATTGTTCCCATTTCTTGATTATTGTGAATAATGCAACAGTGAAAATGGGAATATGTATGTCTCTTCCTTATACTGATTTTATATCTTTTGTGCATAATCCAGGAGTGGAATTGCTGGATTGTATAATTCTTCTAATTTTAACTTCTGAGGAGTTCTCATACTGTTTTTCGTAATGATTATGTTAATTTATAGCACTACCAACTGTATCAATGGTTTTCTTTTCTCAATATCCTCACCTGTACTTGTTATTTTGGTTTATTTATGATAACCAACATAGTTAAGGCGAGGTGATATCTCAATTTAGTTTTCATTTCCATGGCCATGATGATTCTTGATTGAAGCTTTTTTTTAATTATACCTACTGTCTATTTGTATATTTTACTTTATAAAATAATTATTCAGTTCATTTGACTACTTCTAAATGGGACTTTTTGCTCGTGTGTTCCTTGCATATTCAAAATGTTGACCCCTTGGTGGATGAATAAGTTGTAAATAATTTCTCCCATTCTGCAGATTGTCTCTTTACACCTTTGATTGTTTTCTTTTTTTGTGCAGATGTTTCCTAATTTGATCTAACCATATTTGTTTATTTTTGCTATTGTTGCCTGTATGCTTAGGATGTTATTTTTTAAAATTAGAAGAAAAGAGGGGCTGGGGATTTAGCTCAGTGGTTCTGGCACCTGCCTTGCAAGCACAAGAACCTGGGTTTGATCCCTGGTAACCACATACCCTTCTGGGCATGGAGACTCACCCCAGCAGCAATCAGTACCACATACCACAGTGCCGGGCGTGGTGGCTCATGCCTGTAATCCCAGCAGTCGGGAGGCAGAGGCAGGAGGATTGCTGTGATGTGAGTTGGAGGCTGAGCTCAGGGCCAGCCTGAACTACAAAGTGAGACCCTGTCTCAAAAAAAAAAAAAAAAAAACTTAAAAAAAATCTGAAGAAAAGAAAATGTTCAAAGGGAAAAGGAAAGGAGGTAAGGGAAAGTAAAGAAGGGAAAGAAAAAATTTAGTGGTAAAAAAGAAAAGTAGTTTACTTGTCTCCAGGCCCACGCCGGAGGAGCGCCCAGGGACTGAGGTTAGCAGCGGGCGGCTCGGGAAACGGCGACTGTGCCACTGAGTCTACCCCGGGTTTGGAGCTTACTGGCCTCCAGGCCAACGCCGGAAGAGCGCCCAGGGACTGAGTTTAGCAGCGGGCAGCTCGGGAAGCGGTGACTGCGGCACCGAGTCTGCGTCACTGAATCTGCGCCGGGTTTGGAGTTTGCTTGTCTCCAGGCCCACGCCGGAGGAGCGCCCAGGGACTGAGTTTAACAGCGGGCGGCTCGGGAAGCGGTGACTGCGGAACCGAGTCTGCGTCACTGAATCTGCGC
>PVIR01015755.1:0-37744 GCA_004026965.1 Petromus typicus
TGGATTCACTCTTCTTTCCATTCACTTAAATTTAATCAGTCTGTCTACCTGCCTGTGTCTGCCACCAGGCAGCCACACGTGATGCCGACTGCTGGGGTATTGGTGAAGCTCACCCTTCGCCTGTGTAATATTACTCAAAGCAGAAGCATTCCTTTCTGCATAAATGCAGAAGTGTTGTAATTTCACTGCAGCAGTGGGGCTGGTAGTGGAGGTGAACATCATTCTTCTATTTACATCATTAATGAGCCATAATTAAAAGTAGTGAGTTGGCGTGTCAGAGTGAATGTGTTATTTTCAGATTTCTGTGATAGCAGTTGCTACTGCTGGCTTAAGCTGCACTTCTTCAGAGCCCCGGAGCTGCGAAAGCCCTAGGAAAGAAAGTCCAGCAGGGTCTCATCTACTTCCTGCCAGTTAACAGGACAGTAATAACTTTTCAGTACAAAGGTGAAGATGGGCCTTAAATCATAGAAGCTTGTGGTTCTTGAATCTTTAACCTATACTGTTTTCTTCTGGTTCCAAGATGGCACAGACTGATTTGTAGTCAAGAAGCTTAAAGTTTTCTTTTTCTTTTTTGCTGTCATTATAACCGTCACAATTAGGACACAGTGGAGTTCTCTCCCTGCTGGGGGTTCCAAGGGCGGCGAGCAGGTGCGGAGACATGGTCATCAAAGCCCTTTTCCTCCACTTTAACCATTCAGGGCCGCCCCTTCCCCACCACCTCCGCACTGGAGTGCATGCCTTGACTTAAACTGTGCTGTGGTGCTAGTCTGCGTCCTCTCCTGGGAACTGACAGCTGGGTTTCCAGGAAGGAGGCGTTGCTGTGTGATGAACGACGGGCTGCAGTTCTGCTAGTGAAGTCATAAAGCTGCTTTCTGGAGCTCGTGGGGCTGCTCCGAGTAAACGCTGCTGCTTGGCTGCTGGAACACAGCAGAGTGTGTGCTAATGTACTTACCATTCACACTTAGTGTTGTAGAGAATGGGAATGAAGTAGGTAGATTCTGCCCATTTCAGGGAGGCCCACCCGGGATGTGTGCAGCTGTGCATGTGCCTGGGAGCAGGCGGTTGGAGGCTGAAGCTGGTAGTGCTTCTGAGTCTGTCCCCTGCACAGGGCATGTCCGTGACCCTGTGCCTAATTTTAGGTTGTTATTTTTGTAGTGTCTTTCCCTCTCTCTCTCTCTCTCTCTCTCTCTCTCTGTCAAGACCTACCCCTTTTGCCCATCTATCTCTACACTTTGCCTAACTTTATAAGCTTCAGACCTCATAAACTGAATCCACTCTTGAGGATGAATATGTATAAGCTGTGCCTATGCACATGCTAATTAAATGCATTCATTTCTCTTCTGTACTAGTATGTAAAACTTAAAAAATATGCCAGCCTGCAAAATCAGAAAATGAAAGGGCTGTGTGGAGTCTACCTCTTCCAATAGTGTACGAGGAAATGTGGATTTTGGACTTTTAACAGATAATAGTATCATGTTTGTCTGATAGTGATGGCCTCCTACATTTTCCAAACTGATGAGTCACGATTATGATTCAGAGATTCCTGGGAGTCCCCCAGCCTGTCTTTGCCATTTGCCTAGAGCAGTGTACAGTTCATCAGACACACTTGCTTCAGAGTTAGTAAAATTGAACTCCTTGACTTCTTGAATTGCCCCAAAGCCACCTTAATAAGAATTAATCCAATGGCTGTTTTGTGAGCTGCTTCTCCTAGACCAACATGCTCATTTGAAGAAAACTTTGCCAGCTGAGAGCTCACTTGTTATAGGTCACTCTGATTTCAGAAACAGCTGTTGATTTCTAGTGTGCCAAATTGGTTTTTCTTTGTTTTTTTTCAGTCTTCCCCCTACCCCTAGTCTGGTGTCTGGTGTCTGGTGTGGAAGCTAGTTTACTTTAGGGTTTTTTTTTTTTTTAATGTACCTGATATATAAGCCAAGGGATTTCCTGCAGAAACAGCATTGCTAGTACTTGGAAAAGTGGGGAAAAGCCTCATGAAAATGTAATCTATTTTTTTTAAATAAAGTATTTATTTTAAGAAGGGCTTTATATTAATTTGTGGTAGCCTTTATTAACCATTTCCGTTCCAGGCTTGTCAGTAATCCTAGGGAGGGTGATGTCACCAGCTGGAAATAGTGTCACAGCCTGTGTGGACAGCAGGTCCCCAAGCATGACACAGGACAGGGAGAAGCACAGAGTGAGGAACAACCACATATTTTGCCACCCAGGCAGACCTGTCCCAGTGGTCTCTACTTGACAACAGAACTCACACTAATGACTTAGCAGCCCCAGGAAGGACTGCCAGAGGAGAAAAGTAGCAGAACTGGAAACGGGACTGTCTGGGGAGAAAGGGGCGATCACACAGTCGAGGTTTCAGTTCCTGCTGTGCCCCTGACTTTGTGACCTTGGGAACGTTGTTGCGAAGCTCCCTGACTTCTCAGTTACCTCCCTTCTAAGAGGAAGGCTGCAGGCTCCTCAGCCCTTGGAGGTGACGTTCTGTGTATTTAAGGAGTTAGCAGCATCGGACTCACATGGGAGGTGAGCACGGGAAGGACAGCAGGTGGGGAGGCAGCGAGGGACACGGGCCTATTGCTGCAGAGTCTAATATAATCAAGTGCAGACGTAAGCACAAGTGATGGGATGATAGCATTGCTGCTGATGTATGGAGAGCAGCAGACATGGTCTTGAGTGCTTGCTGGATACCTGAGCACCATGCTGAGTATCTCATTTGCACTGAGAATCTCTCATGACAGTGCTGTGAAGTAGGGATTTTTATTATCTTCCCTTGTTCAGATGAGGATGCCACATCCTAGGAAGGAGAAATAACTTGATTTTTGCTTACAAATGATGCAGGCGTAGGACTAACTCTTGTACTTCTGAGAAATCCAAATCAGTGTGAATTCAGGGCCAAATCTGTGGATCATGCTGTTGCCTGAGCCCGGTGGGGTAAGTTTCATTGGGATTCTGGGAGAAAGCAGTTTAAACAGTTTTATGAGAGTCAACCTTGCGAGAAGAGGACACAAGGGCCTTTCAGGCAAGGGCTAATTGGCTTGTGAGGATTAAGCAGAAATATGCCTGATAACTAATAGTTTGTGTAGTTGGAGCGGAGTGGTCCTCCGCAAGGTGATCAGAGTAGGACGAGCTCAGAGGTATTTTGTTAGTGTCAGTGCAGGCTTTGCTGTAATTAGTAGCAGTCCAACACCTTACAGGATCTCGGGTGACTGTAATGATGTATTTCCAGCTGAAAAGTGTTAGTCTGCACTGCAATGAAGGTGCAGGCACAAATGTCCCGCCCTTAGGAAAGTTCTCCTTGGGTTGCCTTTATCCCGAGACACAAGCTTCACACCTCCCTGTGGAGCTGTCACCTCTTCATATTCATTAGCTCTCAGGCCTAGACCTACAGTCTCTAGAAGCAGGACATGTTCTGTCCCACGCCAGCCAGCAACGGGGAACTGCTGGGCCGAGCAGGTGCCTCGTCAAAGAGAAGTGACAAATGAGTGTGTGGGGCGATAGCTCCCCTCAGGCTGCATGTGGCTGGCACAGTGAAGGGGATTTAAACTTGGACAAGAACTAGAAGCCAAGTGAGGAGACTTGGATTTGTGGGTGCTTGGTAAAAATGTAAAATGAGGAATCCTGTAGGATTATAGTTCAGGATGGTTTTCCCTCCCAAACTTCAAAAGCAAAGCAACAACACTGGAAGGGTTTCTCCAGGTTTATTTATTTATCTAATTAACTAATTAGCTTACAGATTACTCTGTTTATAACCTTCCTTGTTTGCAAAAGTTTTATGGCAGTGCCCTAAATCTATAAACCTACTGAACGAGGATCTTACAGAGTAAGAGGGGTAAGGTCTCTTTTTCAATGATTCTTGTAACAAAATGAGTGCATATCAATAGTAACATTCTAAAAGTGAGGCATAGTGGCCATGCCTGTAAGGAGGCTGAGGCAGGAGGAGACACCAGGAGTTTGGAGCCAGCATGGGATACTTCGTGAGTTCAAGGTCAGCCTGAACTGTATAGCATGACCCAGTCTCAAAATACACTTTTCCTTTAAGCTTCACGTGGGCTTGGCTTTGTCTCATTTTCTAGCTTCCGTGTGTGAACTCTAATGCTGGATAGTAACTTGTGTTTTCTGGTGTTTGCCTTTTTGTCCTCGAGCCGTGCCTGAGCTCAGCCCTTGTGGGGGCCTCCTGTCACCAGGAACCCACCTTGCTGCACCCATGGGTCTTCACGATCTAGGCCTACTGTGCTTGGTCTTCATGGCTCCCTCTAAGCTTATGTGGTTCTGTGTCACTGGCAGGATTTCTTCCTCCATGAATTTAGATCAGAATAGTAGAGAGCAGGACTTGCTGCTGTAGGCGTCACTGGGAGCTGAGGCAGGAGGATCACAAGCTCAAACCCAGCTTGGGCAACTTAGCAAGACCTTGTCTCAAAAAATATAAAAGTAGGGCTCAGAGTATAGCTCAGTATGAAGTTCAATCTTCAGTTCCACCAAGAAACAAAATGATTTGAGAGCAAAGATTCTGAATTTTCTTTTCAGAGCACAATCAGATGGAAATAGTAGTGGCCTGGCATTGACTTCCTGTCTCGCAGATGCATGTACGCATTGCTGCCTGTCAGGTGCCTAACAGCTCAGCGTAGTGTTGTTACTGGTGGGCAAACCGCAAGGCCTCCTGGGTGAGCAGACAGACTCTGCCTCTCCATCAGCCCAGCAGGACGTCCCCAGCATGTGAGCACAGCCCAGGGGAGTGATCTGTGGGGAACAGGAGCCAGGAGCCACAGGAGAACAGAGGTGGGGACCTAATCCTGTCCCTGTCAGCTGAAGAGAGTGGAAAGAAGGGCTCCCCATGAGCAGCATGGCTTAGCTCCCTCATGAGCCTCCTCTTCACCACTGTCCTTTTTCAGGCCCTGGTGACCCAGGCATAGTGAGGACGGGATGTAGTGGAACCGGGATTCCAAGCCCACTTGCCCCAATGTGAAAATGTGAAAGTCGTGCTCATTTTCATGCATGACGGGGTTATTTCCCAGCTGTTCTTCCTTTTTTCCTTCTATGCCCAGTTTTCAGTTATTTCTTGGCATACTGAAAAATTCCTCAAAGGCTACATGGGGAGAGTCAGAACCAGAGCAGTGGCTGGTTCACCGTTGTGGGGGGATAGTTTGCAACCACCTGGGGCTCTCAGAGTGCTGACTTCCACCATTGAGCTGGAGAGAGAATCCAGGAGAAACATGGTCACAAAGCCCAGGACCCGAGGGAGCATTGGCAGGAGGGTCTCCAGGTGAATTTTGAGGGGGGTACAAGGCCAGGGAGACTTGCGGGCAGAGTTGGGACTGACAGGGACTGCATGGGGACCCGAGGCTCTGGCGGGCAGTAGGACTTAGACCCGTGACACGTGTGTTAGTTCTGATACCACGCTGAAGAGATGGCCAGTGTAAAAGAACAACAGCCAAGTAACTTGGAGTAAATACGGGTGTCATTGAGTGGGAACAGACAGTGGGGTTTCTCCACAGGAGTGACCAAGAGTAGCTGTCTTTCTAGATACATTTCCACTCTGATATCACTGTGTAGCCTCTCAAGCATTGTGTTCAGGAGGCCACAGTCAGGGTCATTGTATTTACACTGCAAGGAGAAGGAAGATGAACGTGGAGTCAGAGAGACCTGAGTTCAAATCCCGCCTCCACCATCTGTGGCCTGTGTGACACGAGCACGTTGATCTAAGTCTTCTGTTCTCTTGGGGGATATCACGTGGATGGTTATCACGTGGATGGTTATCACGTGGATGGTTATCACGTGGATGGTTGTCATGCTTTGAAGAACTGCTGCACAGAAAGCACCCAATACAGTGTCAGGCATCCACTCGTACCCAGCTACTCTTATCCTCAGCCAAGAGCATGGGTTCTTCTTTTCATTATCCTTATAAAAAGTATAGTATGGCTTGAAACAGTCCCTTATAATTCAGAGAGAGATACATCCTTGAAATTTCTACTGCAGCAAAAATGCAAATTATTACTGGGTATATTCCTGGCAGACATATGAGCCATTTACATAATGAAACCTCTCTAAGATTATTTCTATTAATAGCAACCCTTCTAAGTATCAATCTGACCATTTTGTATTTAGAATCATTCTGTGAACAGATTCCTTTTATTGCCATGTCTTCTTAATATCTTCTGACAAGTATCATTATCTCTTCCCTTCTTATTCTAGTGTTTATGATTTTACGAGTTCTCGCTGTGTTCGTTTACTACCTCTGAACCTCCTTTTTAACAAAAGTGTCTCATTTTGATGTGGGAGTTGGGGACGTCTGCTCGGTGCCCTCAGAATGGGGCTCTCTAACCTGCTGCGCTTGGTTGTCATTGTTGCTGAGGAGGAGTCACTTTTCTTTGCTTTCAGCGATGAAGTACCTCAGTGCCAGTCCACGCACACAAGGCTCCCTCAAGCCCTGGAGTTTCTCTGGACATGCGAGGTGAGCTGTTAAGTAACGAGGCTGGCTGTGGGAATGGACATCATCCCTCCCGAATCTGGCCAGTCTGGCTCCTGTTCTTGGCAGCCATTCCCCTGAGCATAGGCTGGGTAATCCGTGTGCCTCAGACCACTCACAAGAGACGTGTTTGCTGAATGAGTAAGTGAGCGTGAGAGACCACCCAAGAAAACGCCCACAGGTGGAAGCAGGTTTCCCTGTGAGCAGGTCAGAGATGCATTCCAGCTCTGGGATTTGTACCTACAGACAGAATTTCTATGACAGGAGAAACGTGGCAAGCACTTTTTTATCCTTTACAGTCATGATGAATGACCAGGATTTTTTTTTTTTTTTCTGATTGCCCTTTCCATGAGAAGATTATAATGATCCTAAGGCAGCAACATTGACAAATTTTTTTTTAAAGGAAAAATATAATAAATTAAAAATTTTAAAATGTGGGTGTCTATTTTAAAGAAAGCCTGCTTGCATTTCTATTTTGGAATATGGTTTTGCTAGTCTTTTTTTATTCCTAAGAAACTCACTTGTAGCAGCTTTTCAGGAAGGAGGATACAGGTGACACGGAGGTGTCCGTGGATGTTAGGGGTGCAGCTGGGCCTTATGTTATGGAGAATGGAGACAAAAGAAGTTAAAATCCACAGTGCTTTTGAGCTGTGTGTTGCTTGGTTTTGTCCCACTGTATAAATACCGGAGATAATCAAGCTATAAAGAGAAAGATCTGTTTGGCCTCATAGCTGCGGAGTTTCCAGCCTGCGTTCAGTCACGCCAGTGGCTCCATTGCTGGTAGGAAGCGCACTGTGGCAGAAGCAGAGCAGGGCTGCTCATCCTGTGATTGGAAAGCCAAGCACCCGAAGAGAAAGGCCTGGGGTCCTGCTCTGTGCAGTAAGAACACAGCCCAAGTGTCTTGTGGCTCTCCCGTGAGACCCCATCTCGAAGGTCCTACAACCTCCCAAAAGTGCTGTTCTGGGAAACACGCCCTTAACCTTGGGCCTTCCAGGGACCCTGCAGATCCAGACTGTAGAAGGTCATGTATGCATGGGCGGCTTCCAGACCTGGGAATGGTGTGGAGACTGGCAATGGGCACCTCTGCAGAGGCTGAACTAAGGAAGTTCTTAGAATATATTTTTCTCTTTCCTTGTCCTGCTATTGAAGATTTTGTAATCATTTAGTGCTGGTGTAGCTGGAGAGGAAAATTAATGAAGATGTCTATGTGCAGGACTCATTAGCATCTCTGTTCAGAATGAGCAGCAGTTTTCTGCTTGGGGACACAAGCGTCACACCCCATGTGCAGCCAGGTCTTCAACTGCTTCTTGTTTGTGCGTCTCAGCATCCAGTCACTGCGCATGAGGCAGCCTTCACCAGAAATGGGCCAGCCTGATGGGACTGAGCTGTGGTACTATGCCTGTCGTGCTAAGGGACACATCTGTCAGAGGATCTCATCCTCCGTGTGCTGTTGCGGGATGGTCAAGAGCACATGGAAAGTATCTGAGAGCCTCCTGGAGTGGCGCAGTGTGGCCAGGGCAAACCAAACCCATCCCGTTGCCGTCTCTGTCATCCCCGTGAAGGCAGCTTTGGGTCCCCTGCTTAGAATTACACAGTTCCAGGTCACTTGAAATGCGGCCCACTTGTGATCCAGTATTGGAGGAAACAGACCCAGAGAAGTAAAAATGGCTTAACCAGAACATCAGACCAGAACCGGAAGTGGATCTTGGAGCCCTTGTTCCTGCTGTAGTTCCCTTTCTACTACTCCACGTTGTCTCTCTAAAATGACCAAGTGGGGTCCATTGCTCTGTCCCCAGCACAGTCAGTATTAGTTTTCTAGGGCAGTGGTAATGGGATCCCTTAGACTGAATGACCTATGCAGGGGACATTTGCTTTCTTACTGTCCTGGGGTGAGAAGTCCGAGATTGAGGATCCCTGGAACTGATTTCTTCTCAAGTCTCTCAGTGACGCCTGGGCTGTCTTTCTCCTGTGACCTCCAAGTCTGTGTCCCTCATCTCCTCTTCATATGAGGACACTAGATGTCCTGGATTAGGGAAGCACCCCCGTGACCCCTCCTTATCTCATCTACCTCTTGAAAGATCTCATCCCGGTGTGACTGGCTCTGCACATGCACGTTTACCCAGCCAAGGATCCGAAATATTTGGGAAAGATGCATCTATGTGGGGAATGTACGTATCATTTTTCTTGCCATTATTCCCTAGGCAGTACGGTCTAACAGCTATTTGTGTAGCATTTACACTGCGGTAGGCATCGCAGGGAGCTGGAGATGATTTGACGTCTACAGGAGGGTGGACGTGGCTAATGGTCAGATTCTGTGGCCGTGGACAGAGAGGATTTGAGTCTGCAGGGGTGGAGGTGCTGGAACCCACAGCCCATGGGCACCATGGGACAGCTGTACAGTCACATGTTGAGGACCTGGGCATCAGGACTTTCATGAGGGCTTCTGGGTCTGAGTCACAATTCAGCTGGTAATTGTATCTGTGCACTGATTGATTCTGGGTATACGGGTTACCAGGCTTTAAATGATGGTTTCTTTCACTGAGTTTTTCAGCTCTTCATTTTGGTGCAATACACAGCCAGCTACTTCACAACCCTAATGCTGGCAATGTTTCGAGTCCCTGACTGTAGGCCAGCTCCAATGCTAGGCACTGGGGGATTCTCTGCGGATGGGAAGGACTGACTGGATTCTGCTTTTTGTGGGTTCCAGTCTCTGAGGAAAGGTGAGCATTAATCATAGGAAGGTGTGTGAGGCTGCTGTGAAGGGGAGGTACAGGCGCATGCGAGTCAGGCTTTTGCTCATTTGCTTTTCTTGTTTGCTCTTCTTTTTCTTTCTCTTTCCCTCCTCTCCTCCCTTCCTCTCTCTTTGTTTCTTTCTTCCTCTTTTTTATTTTTTCTTCAGTGTTAGGGATTGAACCCAGAGCTACATTCTCACTCTCACCCCTTTCTTTTTTTCATTTTAATGAATTAATAACTTAATTTTGATTGCTTTTTTTTTTTTTGAGACAAAGTCTCACTGTGTAGTTCAGGCTGGCCCTCGAACTCCTGAATTTCCCAAGGGTGGGGATTAAAGGCTCACATCACTATACCCAGCTGCCCTGTTTGACTTTGCAATACGGTCCTCCTACGTCACGAAGTTGCCCAGGCTGGACTTGAGCTGGTTGGTGATCTTCCTGCCTCCGCCTCCTGGATTCCAAGCATGCCCCACCACACTCAGCAGTATCTCCGTCTTTAATGAGATGTCCCACAGGGGCAGGGTGGCATAATGTGAACTAGTCTTTGGTGTTTTGTGACTATTGGAGCATTTGTTTCTCTGGACTGTTGTTCCAGAATGTGACACTACCCTCATTACAAATACATTCTTTCATGGCCAGAATGCTCCCTCGGTACTGCATGTCCTCTGGATTCTGCATTATTTCTTTCAGAGAGAGGAAGCTGCTGTTTTGACCTTTCAGTAGTGTGCTGATGGCTCCTTGACAACATGGTTGCTCCGGGGACCCCATTTGAGTGATATTTTTGTCCCTAGTGTCTGGCATCCTGCCTGGCATTGAGTAGGTCTTCAGTAAGTATTACTGAATTCTCTGCACTGACTGGAAACCTGCCAGTGTGCCTCATTTGATAAATGCTTTGCCTCTCCGTGACCCTCCTACACTTCTCAGCATCTGCCCTGTGCGCCACATGTGGCCTGGCTACCTCGGCACCTTGTGAATAATGAATATTTCATCCCTAAACGCCAGCCTACCCAGAGTGGCCAGTCATCCCTGCATCAGGGACAACCGGAGACTGTTTGAGTGAAAATGGAAAAGGCACACACGGGTTCTTGTGGAGACAGACGTAGCCACTTGTGACTGGGGTTGGCCCCTTCTCAATCCCTGGACACACCGAACACCTGTCCTATGCACCCAGGGTAAGGAGTGGGCTGCCTTCCTCACAGCATGCCAGAGAAGTGAATTCAGGTGAATTTTGAAAGAAGGGAGTGCTGCAGCGCGCTTGATGGACGTGGGAGTGGGCGTAGGAAGGTTGTTCTAGGCTTGAAGATGGCATCAGAGAGACTCGGCTGTTTTTCCCTTTCCAGTTACTCACTGACATTTTTTATTGTTTTAACATTTTTAAAAGTGTCCTCTGAACCTCAGGCTGTTCAAAAACAAGTATTTCACGGCAGAGATGATGTCAAGTGATAAGATGCATTATGTGATCAGTGGCAGAAACAGAGGTGGAAGCTGCAGTGTGATGAGAATTTAAACATACAGAAGTCAAAAAACTCAGGAGCTCAAGTGAAATGGCACATGTGACCCAGTCCCCTTGGGCTTATGGTAGTAGCATTTTCTGAATTGTGGCACATTCTGTTCAATTTCACCCCTTGTTTTTGCAAAGTCGTGTCAAGGTTGCAGTGTGAGCGGTAACTTTAAGGTTTCAGGATGTTTTGTATTCTCATCCACAGCATCTGCCACTATAGCATTTGCATGTTGATACTTGTGACATTTATTTTAATAAAAAAAAATGATACAGTGCTCATTCGGTGGTGCAAAATCCAGGTGACTTTGGAATGAAAGCACTTTTCTATTTGCCTGAGCAGGACTTCATAGTGCATGCCTTTTAAGCACTTTTTCTTTGGGTAAATGCAAGTATCATAAAGGCAACCATTGTAACAGTTTTTAAGTGTGCAAGACATCCATATATTTCCACTCATCATCCCTGTCCATCTCCAGATCTCTCTCTCTCTTTTTTTTTTTTTTAAGAAAGGGTCTCGCTTTGTACTTCAGACTGGCCCTGAGCTCAGCCTGGAACTCACAGCAATCCCCTTGCCTGTGCCTCCCAAATGCTGGCATTACAGGCATGAGCCACCACACCCAGCACTGTGGTATGTGGTATTGATTGCTGGTGGGCATGAATCTCCATACCCAGCATTGTTGTATGTGATTACCAGGGATCAAACCTGGGCCCTTGCACTTGCAAGGCAGGCAGCAGAACCACTGAGCTAAATCTCAGGCTCAATCTGCAGAACTCCACTTTTTGCAAAATTGAAAATCTACTCCTTAAATACTATTGCTGACATAAGTTGAAGTCATTGGGTCACCAGCTGACTTCACTTAGCTTCTGTATTTTTTAATCATCTTCTCTGGGATATAATTTACAAAGCATAACAGTCAATGACTTTTCATTATATTTACAATTGATTTACTTTTGAAGAGAAAGTAAATTCAGTACTTGCTTTTTATTGTTTGACTACTCAAAAATGTACAAATATTTCTGACCTGGCCAATCCACTTATAAAAGTGCCATGAAATAAATGTGAAGGGAAAATATGTAGTTTATGCTTGATTTGATTTAGATTAGTTCAGACAGCCAAAATATTTTTGTTAAGGGGGCATAGCTCAGTAGTACAGCATTTGACTGCAAAATATTTTTGTTAAGTATGTTTGCTTTAATTCAAGCATGTGACTAATTGTTCTTCCTATGTTATTATTAGCTTGCAAGGCTGGTTAGGATGAGTAGGACAGAGATTAACCAAAGTGAAACTCTTTAAACTTTAGACTTGTTCAAAGACCAATTTTGAGTTAAATAAGCTTAGGCAAAAGTGGCAGTTGCCTTATTAAGGATCTGGAATTCCCAGGGGCAAAGAAAATATTTGCATCAGAGTAAATGGCATTTCCTGTTTATATACTGCTCATATATTCATTGGTACAACCAGTTAGGAAAACAGATATTATCTAGTAACGAGAAACATGCATAAAGTGTAACCCAACAATTTTCCTGATGCATTTTCCCTAGAAAAACTTCTATGAATGTATACCAGGAAGTATGAAGGGTGTCTGTCACACCTTTACTTATGGAAGCCTGGAGTGTCCAAATGTTTATCAAAATGGAATAAATGAATTGCAAGGCAGTCAAATAATAGGGCACTGCACAGCAGTGAAAATTAATCACCCCAAACTAGACCCAGGTAGATAAATGTCAACAACCTAAATTTAAGCCCCCTGAAAATGAAAACTCATGCAACATGAATTATTTTCTTTAAAATTTTTGAAAACATACATAACTAAAAATTAAAGTAGAGTTTCAGCCTGAATAGTTCAGAAAAGAATAGAAGCCTAGAAAGACATCCATTAAAACTCTTACCTCTCTGTTTTGAGAGTATATGTGGAAAGAAGGCTACTGACTATTCCTGCAATTTCAATACTCATGTGAAATTGCTAAATACCCCATATAGTAAGTCTTTAAAATATCACATCCATACTACTGGCAGGCTAAAACCCAACAGAACGATGGCTGGGTTAAAAAAAAAATCATATATGCAGAACATTTTTATTTTAAAAAATTCACATTCTTGAAATAGAATTTTTTGGAGAGAAGCTTTTCTTGAATGATGGTAGATTGAAGGCTGTAACTAAATATAGAGCTGCAAGTTTTAATAAATGAAAATTAGTCAAGATCCTAATCAGTACTTCCTGTGTTCAATACTAATTTTATCACTTCGTGCTCTAGTTAATGCAAGGCATACTTATTCTCACATGTATTGTGCTCTTTGCTCATGGAGTGATCATTATGAGACAGTAACCCTAACCACTGCCACCACCACCCCCACCATCGTCACCATCCCCACTGTCATCCTCCTCCTCATCATCATCATCACTGTTGTCATCATGGTTACCTGGGACACATGCTTTATAAGCCCGGATAAGTTCTTTAGAAGCACCCTATTTAATGCAAGCGTGTTCCTGCTTCGGAGGAACCTCCCCCAATCAATTTCCATCCCTTTCCCTGCTTTTTTTTTCTTGATTGCACTTGTATGTACTTGTCGCTGTCGCTCTTGCGCACTAATTTGAGAGAGGTATACAGGGCATGGAAGTGGAGACTGAACAATTCTCACCCGTATGCCCAGTGTTTGGAACTGGGCCCGGCATATTTAGGAGCTCAGTAATTCCAGACTGAGTGAAGGAGTGACTGAGTTGGTCTAGTAGTCTGTGAGGCAGATGTTGCTATACGATTCTGTTTCAAAAAGGGAAGTTGAATTGAGACTATTTGTACATAATCACCCCGCTAGTGACTGATGTGGGCCAGAATTCAAAGCCATCATGCCTGACACCAAAACCGGTTGTCTTAACTGCTCTATTTTGTCACCTGTCATCTGCTGCTGATTCTGGTGTGACTTTTTATTTGGCATCAACCATCTTTCCTTCTTTTTAGACTATCAAATCATCATTTGTATGAATCTGTGAATGCCCCTTTCTAATAAATAGTTTTGTCTCCTGTGAGGACTCGCCCCGTTCTGCGTGTGCAGCGACTTCAGCACGTTTCAACATCAGCTCATTTCAGGCTTCTGCAGCTCCCACCCGTGCTGCGCCCCGTTCAATGCTATTGTCTGGGCTTGGAGGCCGCGGTGGGGCTGTGAGAGCAGCAGACACAGCATCAACGAGGAGGGATTCACAGATAACCCACTGCGCTGCTTATCTCCTAAATGCATGTGGCATCCTGCCGTTTCTAATGGCATCTAATGACCTTGGGTTCTGAACAGGTGCTGCCTTGTAACCTGTGCTCATTTGTCATTTTCTACACTGCTACATAGGCTGAAATAACCCAGATGGGAAAAGCAAATGCCTCCCCTGGATGCCTGGAAAGCGTTTATAAATGTAGCAAGCTTTGTTCTTGTAATTCTCTTTTGTTTGTTTTTGGATGCAGGAGCCAGAAATGAAAGTTAAAAATAAAACAACTCATGTTAGCAGCTGAGGTCGTCACCCTTTTTAATAGCGCCTCGGGGCTGGATGGGGCCCTGAAGGGTTCTTGTGCGGTCACTCGGAGAGTCCTGCAGGAGGGCCCGCGGGGCTGGGCAGAGGCCTGGGTGGCGTCCTCGGACTGGGGGAGGCTGACCCCTTCGTGGGGCGCCTTCCATTCCAGCTGTGTTCTGAGCACACTTTCCCACTGCAAGGCTGCTGTGCCTTGGAGGAGAGAAGCCTTTTCTTGGGCCTCTTGTCGGTCCTTTGACTGCCAGCTGCTTCTCTATCTGAGCCATCTTTGGGGCTGCGCTGACTGCTGACTGAGCGCAGTGGATCTCCTTCAAGGCTGAGGTCACGTGGCCCAGATTTCTCTGAATCTGTGTGAACACTGTAGCGGCAGCGTTTGAAGATTTCTATTGAGTTAAGTGGAAGGGATTGCTGTCTAAAATCCCAGTGAGTATATCTGTCATCAGTCCAACTTATTAATTCCTCCGTGAAGAGGAAGAAACCCTCCTCCTTCCACTGCAGATCCTCTGGCTACCTGTTTGTGGCTCTCCTGTCCCCTCAGCTCTGCCTTGATTTCCTCACCAACACTGGGATCTTCTGATGTCCTGTGCACCCTGACACCAACTCCCAGCAGGCGGCTGGACTTCTTCAGGGACCATTCACCCCCCACTCCAAAGGCACAGTCAGGGACATAGCAGCCACAAGGATCAAGAAAAAAAAATACTAAAATTTATAGACCCCTTCATGATGATCCAGATGCAGATTCAGTGCTTTTTGTACACTATAAAGTCCACTCTCCACCATGACCCAACCACACAGTTACTATTAGCAGCCCCATTTGGCAGATGAGAAAGTTGAGGCTCAGCAAAGAAGTCATTTTCCCTACTCTGCAGAGTTCTGAGTAACAGAGGTATGACTTTTAACCTAAGCAGTCTGACTTGGTGGCCTCTTCTGTCCATTCCAAGTGGTGTATGCTCACTTAGGAGAAAGGAATGAAGGACTCCTCACTCACAGAATGATCAGAAACATTTTTTTGTGTCTAGGCACACACATTTTTTTTTTGAGACAGGGCCTCACTTTTTTAGTTCAGGATGGCCCTCAGCTCATTATGTAGCCCAGGTGAGCCTTGAACTCACAGCAGTCCTCCTACCTCTGCCTTTCAAGTGCTGGGATTACAAGTGTGAGCCACCACGCCCGGCATTGTTGTATATGGTTACCTGGGGTCAGACGCCGGCCCTTGTGCTTACAAAGCAGATGCCAGAACCACTGGGCTAAATCCGCAGCCCAAGGCGCATACATTTTTAAACTACGGTCATGCTGAGGGCATTGTTTGCGAGTATCTGTGTCCTGATGCTGTGCTGGGCTTTCTTTTTGTTTTGTTTTGTTTTTTTTAGATTTTTTGAGACAGGGTCTCGCTTTGCAGTTCAGGCTGGCACTGAGCTCAGCCTCAAACTCACATCACAGCAATCCTCCTGCCTCTGCCTCCCAAGTGCTGGGATTACAGGCATGAGCCACCATGCCTGGCACTGTAGTATGTGGTACTGGTTGCTGCTGGGCGTGAGTCTCCACACCCAGTATGGTAATATGCTTACCAGGGATCGAACCCGGGTCCTTGTGCTTGCAAGACAGGTGCCAGAACCACTGAGCTAAATCCCCGGCCCCTGGGCTTTCTTAAATATGTATCTGTTTTTGAACATCTCTGTTTGTTCCCTATGGATTCATTTCTAGAATGTGAACTCTTGACTCGAATAATAAGGGCCCTAATACAATGTCTGATACATGTTATTAAATTCCTCTCACTAAGCACACACCTACCATGGAGAGGGATGTTCATATGTCTGTGCTCTGGACCACATGAAGTACTGCGATTGTAAAACACAAGCAAACCAAAGTCTTGAGAAGTTAAAGTTACTGAGCATTTTGTCATAATTTGCTTTTGTTGGTATGGTTGTCAGTGAAGTTAGATATTTTCCTTGTGTTTCCTCTACTTTTTAAATTTATTTTTTTAAGTTGGTTATTCATGATCTCTTGTTTATTTTGTTAGGGAGTCTACCTTTTACTCATAATTATCTGGATTTATTTTGTGTTAAGAATATTCTGTGCTTTTCTCACTTACATATTTTCCTTTGGCTATTATTCACTGTGATTTCGATGTATAAATATTCAAAACATTTCTGCAGTCAAACACAGTTACTCTTTTTCTTTTACATCTAGAAAAGCCTTCTGCTCTCTAGGATCAGATAGTCACCTGTAATTTCTTGTAGCCCTTTCGTTTACACTTAGAGTTTATTGTGACGTATGATCTCACAAGATTATACCACTTTTGACAAAAGTTTAGTTGGTCGTTCTCACATTATTTATTTAATACTCCTTTTCCTTGTTTGATAGGATACACACCTTTATTATTATGATCTAAAAATTTTCAAGACAGTATATTTCTGATCTTTAAATTTGGTCTCTTGATCCTTGTATTTTTTCACTTTCATTTTGATTCTACAATTTTAATAGTTTTAAACCAACACTGAAATTTTCCTGTACAACTTCTTTTTCTGAAATCTCTTAGCTACATTTAGCCCGTTCATTTACTCTTCCATGTGTACATAATGAAAGGCTAATTTCCTCACATTTTAAAACATCTCTTTAAAATAAATTATAATTTTAATTGATAACATGTTAATGTGGAAGAGAAATGAAGTTTTCACTTACACCCTTGAATCTTTTGGTCCCTGTACAAAAAGTGTTATCTAAAATTTTTATAGGATTTGAGCTATTCTTACAATGATTTCCTGAGAAACTTTACAGTGTTGGTGATAACTGTGAGCTTCATTGTTATATCTTTTATAGTTTCAGTTGATTATTCCTGGGTTGTAGAAAAGCTATGAAGGAGTATATATTTATTTCTAATTTTTATGGTATCTTTGCATTCTTCTGATAACTGGGTCACTTTATTAATCTTACTGAGGCCTAGAACCTTCAAGCTAATTCTCTTGGGTGCTCCTAGTAGACAACGGTAGTATTGCCAGTAACGATAGTATTTTCTCCTAGATTTGTGTAGTTTTTATTTTCGTTTCCTCTACAATTCCAATATTATGTTAAATGATAATACTAGAGCAGGCACATCTGACATCATTCCTGAATTTATCTGTGTATTTATTTACTTTGTTGTGGGGACCAAACCCACGGCTTCTTGAGTATTAGCCAAGTACTGTTTTACTGAGCTACTCCTCCAGTCATGTGAATTTAATTTTTTTGTTTTTAACCTTCAATAAAATATTGGATATTGATTTATGGTAAATATTTTCTAGTGTGGGAAATAAGTATTATCATAGCTCATTTTTTCAATATCTATTCCCATAGTATCTTTCAAAAAAATGTCTTTTCAGCGTCTTTAGTTATTACATTTTTTTCCTACTAAGTCAGTAATACTATCAATTGTATAATTTGATTTATGCAAAATAGAAACTCAACATTCCTGGAAGATTTGAAATTATTAGGTCTCTACTGAACATCAGTCCTTTTTTTTTTTTTTTTAATTCATTATAAAAGCTCTACTCCCTGAAATAATTTTCTATAATTTTTTGATCAGGATTTTTAGTTTTTAAAGTAATGTTAAACATTTTTATTTTCCTAGAAAATCTGCAATTTCTGCACTTTGAATTTTATTAGCATAGGGTCATATAGTGCATATCCTTGTAATTAAAAATATCTAACATTTGTGGTTTTATCCTACTTCTCATTTTTAATATTGTTCATTTGTTCTTTGGAACATTAGAATACTTGCTAATAAACCTATTTTAATTTTATATATGTTTAAAAATATTTTTTGAAATACTTTCATTTAAATTTTTGTGTTTCTATCATTATTTTTGTGTGCATTACTTTTGCTTTGTTTTTCTTAAGTTTATTTCTATTTCTAATTTTTTGAGTTGATTGTTCTTGTTTTAAATTTTTCTTAGTAATGAAAATATATCAGGTATTTGTCCAACTATAAGTTACCTGCTCTTGAATACATAATACATAATGTACTCATTAGCTTTATTGTCTCAGTTTGCCATTGTGTAATTTATTATGCTTTGGACCTTGTGTGTACTTAAAAGTATTTTTAAGTATACAAATTAATGAATTGTTTATGTTTCAGCTTATTAATGGGTTTTATTGCAGTCTGATCACAGAGGCATTAAGATGTAGTAAAATCCTTTATGTCCCAACATATGATGTTTTTGTTAAAGGGTGAACCCTGTGCAGAAGATGCGTGTGTAATTATCAAGTTCATCCAGTCTTCAAATCAGTTGTGTTTATTTTATCTTTCTTTTCTGGGTCCTTATCAAATTTTCATCTGATTACTTTTCTAAGGGTTAAAAGCATTAAAGTATATTTAATAACATCATTTCATATCTCTGCTTATTTTCCTTTATATATTCTGTGCAATGGCATCTTATTACATAAAATGTTAACTCCTCTCTGAAATGTATTTTTTGTTTTTGAAAGGTTCACCTTTAGTTACCGCTTTAGATATTGAATATTAATTTTATATAAATATATTATCACTCTTAAAAGTGCAGTTTCCTGGTATTTCCTGGCTTCAGTCTTTTAACTTTTATGGGTTCTTTACATATGGTAAATTATTATTCATAATTTATGACTCCATTTGAGTTTCTTTTACTTCTTTAAAGAGAATTAATACCTATCTTCAAGGTTGATATACTTCTAATTTTTGTCATCCTTTTATTCTTTTTTTGCTTGTACAGTCCCGTGATAGTTCTTTTTCCAATTTGCATGATGTAATTTATTCCCTAGTAATATTCATATAATACATTATATTTTATTTCCTGTATTTCAGTATGAGCAACCTCAATCAACTTAGGGACCACTCCTCCTCATTGGTAGAGGAGAGATTACCACCTTTTTTCTCACTTAGAATTCTTTTTGTTTTTAAAAAGATAAATATAGGTATAGATATTTGGAATCCATTCATTGTTCTTTTAAATATTATGTAACTTTCCTAATGAGACTTAGCTAGGTCACCTGAATCCTTTTTAAAAATTGTAATCAATTATTTCTGATTTATATGATTTGATTGCATTTATGGTAAATATTTTAAAGTACAGTGTCTCCTTTTTCTTTGTTAAGATTAAATTCTGGTGGATTAGATAACTTTTTCAGATGATGGTTTTATGAGATATGTGATTTACTTACAGTTCTTTTAGATCCAAGAATGTGTCTTTTTTTATTTCTTAGAGAACTAAGAAATACTTAGTTCTCTGTAACAGAAAACTTGATATGTTTAGAAATCTTGTGTCAAAATCCTTTGCCATCTGACATACACAGATTTATTTCTTCTGTTTTCAGATGTGAGTCTGATTTCTTTTTCCATTTTCATGACCTGGTTAACTGCCTTTTTTTACCTTTCTCACTGGAAGCATATAATTTTCTCCCTTTGGCTTTAAAATTCAAATGATTGCTCTGTAGGTTAATAGATGGCAGTTCTCATTAATTTACAAATTTATGTATGGATACATACTCATGTCAGTTTTCACTACTTGTTTTCTTGCGCAGATTAAATGTTTTCTTTCTATAGGAATCAGGTACAAAGGGTGATCAAAATATACAGTGAGTGTTTAAATTTTTAAAATTCTTATTACAGGAAAAGACATATGTCCACTAATCCCCCTCAAAATATTCCCCTTCACTTCGGACACACTTATCCCATCACTCTTGGCGCTTTCTGCCGCAGTTCTGGAGGTCCTATTTTGTGAGTGTCTTTATGCGCTGTGGTCAAAAACAGGTAATTGTTGTTGCTGCCTAGTACCATCCCACAGAAAGGCATGGTGTGAAACAGGATGGGGCTTCAGATGCCTGATTCCCTGTACCTGGTGCCTAGTTGCCACGCCCCCACCAAATAAGGCGTGACAAAATAGGGACTGGGGTCCCGGGCAGAAGACCCCTGTGCTTGAGGCTTGAGGCTCCCCAGGCCTAGAGCCTGAGTTGAGTATGCTTCGCCAAGAGACACACAGTTAGCCCAACAATATGTAAAAACAAGCCGCTTTCTCCCTTCTAAACTATTCTGTTTTTCCCTATAAACTGTTCTGTGCTTTCTCACCAAACAAAAATAACATAAACAAAAAACACCTTATTAGACATAATAGTCTCAGCTAAAATAAAATTAACATGGCCACCTGACAAAAATACATCAACAAGTACAAAAAAAATAAATTAATGTTTACATAAAATTTATGGGAACAAGGTTATAGAAATAACAAAGATCCATTTCCTTAGAAAAGTTGTGTACAAAACACACTAATCTACAAGGATTTTTATGGTCATGAGAAAATCATCACTGTCTCACACGACCTTACAATGTCAAAATGATTAATCACTACTCTGTTTCTGTTCTTGTTTTTTCCTTAAACTTTTGTCAACCTATAACAATCACCCTTATTTTACAAAGCCAAAAAATCATGTATAAAAAGAACACAAAAGGCCTAGTAAATTGACAGCAACATCACAACCTCTCTTGTGTTCGTGTGTTGTCTGTCCATTCCGACTCCGTTCATTCCTGTCTTCGGCGATCCCAGACCCTACACCGCGAACAGTCGCCGGCACCTAGTGACTACCGCTCTCGTCCAACGTCAAAAGGACCATGAGAAGTAATAGTTTTGATCAGCTCAGGACATCGAAGCAGCCGTGACAGCTCGGCTGAAGACACTCATGGGATATGACTCCAGAACCGCTTCAGAGAATGATGAGAACCAAGCATTAGTGCGTTTGAGCCGGGCGCAAATGTGGAGGGAGATTTGTTCCAGTGTGTTCTTTAATAATTTCTAAAGTAAACATTTACCGTATTTTCTAATTACACCTCACATTTCTCTAGTTTGGAGAATTTTTCTTACATGACATTTTTAGTAATTAACTTCTTTTGTATGTGTTCCGGTTACTCCATAAGCCACGGATACCCGTGTGTTGTACTTGGTCTTCGCTAGCCCTTGAAACGTATCTTATTATTTTATCCTTTTCAACTTTTTTCTCTGCCTTTTGGCAGAGTTTCTCAAGTTTATTCTTCCTCTGGCTGACGTGGCTTTCCAAACAGTTACTTTTCCTCTTTGTGGTGCTTTGTAGTTTTGCATTATAGTTTAATAATTTATTATTTGAAAACATTCTAATATATTTTTGGTAATTTATTTCCTTTTCTGTTTTCACTTATTTGTCATTTATGTCTGTCTGGACTTTCTTCTTCCCCTTTATTTGGAAAATACCAATCATACCTTGTCGGACATTTACTTCTCTTGCCAGTAGTAGCTCGTCTTTGAAATTCTCTCCTTCCACTGTTTCTTGTGTTGTGTTTCGTCCAGTCACCAAGTCCTTCCAGTCCTCATTTGCCTCCTTTTGCTTTACTTATGGAAGGAAAGAGGTCTTGCCAGACCTCGAGTTTGTTCTCAGATGATCCCTGTCCCTTCTTGAAAGATGCACTTGCTTAATCTTCGGATGGAGGCTTGATTCTTAAAAGTCACGGGGCCAAGTGTGTACACCAGAGTCTGTCCAGAGTGGAAGGGTCTGAGCTGCGGGGCTCAGGGCTCTTCTGTGGCAGCTTTCTATGTGAGAGTGGCTGAAATCATTGCAAAGGACGATGAACTCCCGTCCCTTGTGTGGCTGTGGCTGAATCCTTCATGTGAAAGAGTGATGCTGTCCACCCCACCAGCCCGAGAGGGCGTGGCCATACTTAGTCTAGTTCTCCTGATCGGGGCCCCTGAAGCCAGGTGATCTGGACACCAGTGACAGCTGCTGCCCTCTGTGCCCGAGCTGGCCCTCACCTCCACATTCATGCCTCCAGATTACTGGAACTATAACTCAATGCTGAGGCCATAATGAGGTCATATCTTTCCTCCTAATGCTCCTACTTTTGCAGGAGGGAGATTCACAAGTCACATTTCTGCTTTTGCCTTTTCTATGCTGCTTTCTGTGGTCTAGCAAAATGTCTTTATGTTAACAGTGCCTGGCTCCCTGCTCTCTTTTTAAGCACTAACATCCCCTTCCCCTTGGCTTAGTTCAGATGTACAGATGGAGTATGGGCTCCAAGGACAAAGAGAAATTTAATTTCACAGTGCAAACAGAGGGGCTGTGAGTTTTATGGAAATACTGATGGAATCCTCTTAAACAACAAACCCCACCCCCAGGACACTTAGTAGATAAGGCAGCAGGTAAAAGCTAGACTTTCCCCTGCATTGTTAGGCTGAGGCTTAAATCTGCCATAAGCTCCACCTATATCCCTGTAACGGTGACCAGGAGTGTCCTGCCTCGTGGCCCAATTAAGAGCAGAACAACAATCAACTGGCAGCCAGGCGATCCGCCTGCAGTAATGCTTATGATCCACAGTGATGCTCCATTCAGCCTTTGCACTTCTCCGGTAGTGTTTGCAGCTGGGCTCTGGCTGTTTGGCAGATAATTGCTTTACCTTAGAAGCTTCAGAGATTCTCGCAGGTCCTCTCTTAACAGAGAGAGCAGGAATGCCACTGTATTTTAAGGAAGCAAAGAACAATAGTATCACATGTGTTTGTATGAGAGTAAAGAAAAAAATCCCAGTTCTCTGCACATCTGAATACAATGTAGACATAGTCAGAAAACAACCAAATAGCAGTCAAGGGCACACAGGCGGGGCGGCGGCGGGGTGGAGGTCCTTAGGCTTCTTGAACGCAGAGGAGTTTTATTTATTGACTCGTATTTTCTCCATTCTCACCAGTTCAGCCACAATTAGTGTCAACAAAAGTGACTCAGAAAAAAAAGAGGGCCTGCTCACGTGCATGAAGTGTGTGTTGCTAAGAGAGAGGTAGGCAGGTAGACAAAGGTAGAGCTGCGTTGCTTTACTTGCTTCCCAACATGTCCCATCGCCAGTGGTACTGGGGCGGAGGCAGTGATTTACTGGCACAGCTTCCTTCCCCTCTGAGGCTGTGGGTATCTCAGACACGAGCATCAGTGTCCAGAAAAACAAGCTGTGCACTGAAATCCTGTGGTCAACCGTATTAGTATCTGTGATGAACTTCTTGAAGACTTGGAGATGCAAAGATGCAGCAAAGAGCCATTGTCAGAGACCAGGATGGAGTGGTTAGAGATTGCCAATGACCACAGCTACTAGCACATCTCATTCTAAAGCAAGAAGTGGTTTCCAGCAATTGATGTGGTGGCCCGAGGCAGACGGGTGCGATTTTGTATGTTTTGACATAGCAAGTAGAGACGGACTATGTTTTGACAACTCTTTTAGATTTCCACCCACCCCAACACTGACATTCTATTTTGAAATTACATAGGAATATAACCTTTACACACTAGAATGTGTTTGCCAAGGTTACCCATGAAATAACTTATAACTGACATTACAAACACCTTTTTCCATCCAGGTTCCCAAAATATGTGGTAAAAAGTGAGGCTTTTTGAACATGTCTGAGTGAGCAAGTTATAGTAAAGAGAATACTGATGAAGATTACATATTGATTCAGCCTACATGATGTGCTAGATTTTGTCATATATTCTTCTATCTAATTCTACAACTCTTGAAATAAGTATCATTAGCATGCTTATATTTGATTAAAGGAATATAATCTTGGGAAATTTTTCTACCTGCCCCAGGCCATATGGCCAGTCATCTTTGAGACTCATCGTGGGGCCTTTGATTGGATAATATTTTTTTTTCCCCACTGCAACAACACATTAATTCTCCTATGAGTTCTCTTTCCAGAATCTCTTATCTTCTAAGTATCTTCTGACCAGCTTATTAGCCAAGTGTTGCCTAAGGAAGAGCTCCAGCATCTCAGTGCCTCACCCCAAGCACATTAATCTGTTTACCTTCCCTGAATCTTACCACATTATGAGCAAGCAGTCTTGCACAGTGAGAGAGAAAGGATTGTGTAAGTGCACAGATCTGAAGAATGACCCACAGCGGTGCTGGGATCCTGGGCAGCTCTGTTATATGCCCAGCTTTACTGTAAACTCGTTTTTCTTTCTTTTTTTTTAGGTTTTTTGAGACAGGGTCTCGCTCTGTAGTTCAGGCTGGCCCTGAGCTCAGCCTCCAACTCACATCACAGCAATCCTCTGCCTCTGCCTCCCGAGTGCTGGGATTACAGGCGTGAGCCACCATGCCCTGCACTGTGGTATGTGGTACTGGTTGCTGCTGGGGTGAGTCTCCAAGCCCAGTATTGTTATATGGTTACCAGGGATCGAACCCTGGCCCTGTGCTTGCAAGACAGGTGCTGGAACCACTGAGCTAAATCCCCGGCCCAGTAAACTCATTTTTCTGTGGCTGCAAGAAAGTCCTTTTTGGTTCCTACACTTGTAAAATGAAAAAATGTTAATTAAGGATCTCCCTGAGGTTCTGCAATTCTGTGCGTCACAAATTAGGAAGCCTGAAGAAACAAAACAGGTGTACATGTTGTCATAAAAGGTAACATACATGAGTTAATGGGACACAGTTCATGGTATGAGCTATAATATTGATATTGTGCTGCCTGATAATTGGGCATTAGTAGAAATAGTTTCTGTTGAGACCAGTGTCAAGTTGTCTTCTTGGAGGGGACAAACAAAGAAACCCTGGTCCATGGATTCCTGCTGTGGCCTGTGCCTCGTCTCCAGGGGATGGTGTGTGCTGAGGCCAACCTGGAAAAGCCTGGCAGAGACACACGGACTGATGCGACAGGACTCACTGTTCCTCATGTCTCCTCCCTGGAGAGGCCTTCAATCTGAGTGCTGCTTTGCTGAGATCCTGTCTTGGGCGATTCCTCCCTCCTCCTACCTGGTTCCTTCTGCCCCTTCCCTTGAGCCCTGCGGGTGTCAGGGAAGCCTCCAGCTTAGTTCTTTTGGTGATGCCTTCACTGACCTCTCTCAGCCTCACCCTGCCTCCCCAATTTAGCCAGTGTAGTTAGATTTGGTTTTTAAAATTCAGCTCACCCCCTTTGGCTGAGTCAAGCCTGAAACCAGCCTGGCTTCTGGCAAGTACAGCCCGTTCATGGTGGGAGAGAGGGAGCCGTGTGTCTCTTCCCTGCTTGTTTGCTGCTTTTACATGTCTTCTGTGACTTTCTGGTTGCCGGGGTCGAGGCCCTGTGAACTCAGCTATGGGGCTGTTGAAGGTTTCTGCAGGAAAATTTCACTCCAAGATGCAGGATTGGAAAATGGGTTGCAAGGAATAGCACTGTGTCCCCATGGCTGAAGTGTCCTCAGGTATCTGGGTGGGAGGAGGAGAGAGGTAAGGAGTGGCAAGGGCGATTCCCAGGTCTGGTTGGACAACAGCCCTGGAAAGTGGACCCTGTTAGCCTGAGGAAAAGGCTAACCCAGGGGGTGCCTGGACCCTAAAACCTCTGTAGTGGTTCAGGCTGTCTCAGTTCCCATACCTGGTCAACCCCAGGCTGCTGCTCCTACCTGCACTAGGAAACCACTGCGTTCCCAGAGTGCTTTTTAAGATAGCATGTATCCACTCTATGCCATGACCTCATAATAACCATATTTTACTACTTTATGATTGTTTCTTGTTTCTCAGTCAATAACTGAGACTTGGTAAGGCGGTTTGCTCATGGTCAAGGTGGGATATGTACCTGGTCTGTGATTTCAAAGCATCTCCATCTTTCCATTCTCTTAACTCAAGCAAAATAAGCCTTTGGAAGAAGGGGGAGCTACTTAACCTGTTTCCTTATCGGAATGCTGGTTGCTGGCTGAGGCTAGAATTTAAAGGGAAGTGAAGCTTTTGATGTCTCTCTTTAAAAATTAGAAGGTTTAAAATATAGATTATTTTTAGGGGGTAGTTGAGTGAAGTGTATTCATAGTGAAACAATGTGATGTTTCACTAGGGTTAGTGTTGGCAGGGGAGGGGTGGGAAAGAATTACGGAGCAGAAACCCCTAGGGCCAGGTGGGGAGGCCCCGTGGGGAAGAAAGGGGAAGTATCCTATAGATACCGGGACCAGAAAAATAGATATCAGGGCACTTGCTCTGTGTTTGGGTAACACAAAGGACAGCTCAGAATGAGGATAACATTAAAAGTTTTAAGTCTTTGGTACAGATTTTAAAATCTGTAAGATTTATGATTTGAAAACCCTCACCCTGAAATACATGAGAATTTTCTAATTGCTTAATATTTCTAATTGAAAAATCTTCTACTTGCCTTTCTCTTCTGGATTGAAACAAGTAGATTTTAAATGTCCTAGATAATCCTGGTTGAGGTCAGAATGGAAAAAGGCGGGCATTAGTAATGTTACTCAACAAAGAAACCTTACCTCGGGGAGCCCTGTTCCTCACCTCAGCGCCCAGCGAGTATGTTTTTTCCCTCTTGTTGGTGGAACCATGAGTAATTTGTTCCATGTGCTTCGTGGGAATGAAAACGTAAACATACTTAAATATTAAGGATTTCATTTTCAGTGTTTGCGTTGTGGTAGGGGCGGGGCTCTGCTGGTTTTAAGGGGCTCTCTATATAGTCTCAGGAACAATCTCGGCTTTGTTGCTTCTTTAATCTTACATCAGCTGGCCTAGGGTTGATTCTAATCTAGACTGGGCCGGGAGTGCACAGAGGCACTGTCGCAACCACCAGCAACCTCTGACAGCTAGGGCATCTTCTAGCACTCGCTTGAGTCTCCAGGGCTGGCTTGGGCCCCTTTCGTAAAAGCTGACGTTCAACTTGCCTCCACCTGTGCATTTGGGGATGATTGAAATTGTTGTCTGATTTCATAACTTATAGGTGATTAAACTTGTAAAGTGTTTTGAGACCATTGCTTTCATTCCTTTCTTGCAAACATGTGTTGTTGGATGAATGGTGACTTTGATGTAAAAGCACTATACAGGCATAAACACTGGCAGCTTGTAGATAGCAATTTTTTAATTTGCTCTCCTAAAGGAATTTCATTACCAAATTCTCATGAATCTTGAACCTCAAGAAGAATAATCCTTTCCTTTGTTGGAGCTTTAAATTTAGAATAATCAGACAATAGTGAAGCATTCTGTTCAAAGCATTCCTTTTAGGCTACACTTGCTCTTCGAAAAAGATGAATTTGATTAGCGTTGAACATCCACTCAGTGTTTTTGCATAGCTAATACCAGGAAAAAATTTGCAAAAAGTTATGCCTGCTGTTTAATATTATTATACACTCAACTTTTAATTATCTGTTATTAATGGAGCATAATCAGTGATGTGTATACTCCAAAGTCATTTCCTTTGGCTTCAGGGAGCACTGTATAATGCTTTTATTTATTTGTAGCTTTGCTTAGTTAGTATTAAATTGTGCTACATTCTTTGTACACTGAATTCATGATAGAGAGAAAGGAATGGCCTAGAGTGGACCAGCATACTAGGGGAGGCACAACTGGAATTTTTCAATTTATTACAGATAATACACAGCATGAGTAATCCAAAGGCTATAAATTTTGATTATTAAATAGAATAGCCACTAATTCACTGTAGCTGCATGACCACAGTAAACCCTATTTAAGAGATTTCCATGTATAATATCTATCATTATTTCTAAGTGTTGCATTTGGAAGTTTCCTAAAAGGGAGTACAAGTCACATTCCAGTAAAAGTCCAGGAGTGAGTATTGTCAGGTTAATGATCTTTCCAAAGTGTGTGCTGTACTACACAGGTTCTGTGTAGGGGTTGAGGGAGGGCAGTAGAGCTGGTGTCTGGATGTAACAACGTCCTAAATCACATGACCTTATTGGTGATGCCTGTGATGGTTTACCATTTTTCAGAGAGCCCTCTTCTTCCTGTCGGTTCAGCTTGTTCTTAATGGGCATCCATGATGGAGTTTTTGGGAGAGTTTATTCCTGAATAGGTTCTTTAGGATTTTGAAAGTTTTCTCAGCTTAAAAGTAGATTTCTGCGTTAGGGTGCTGTTGGCCCCGCCCCTCTCAGCACTGTTTGTGCTCAATGGCTGGTGCACCCAGCAGAGTACCCGGGAGACTGACACATGTGTGCTTGGGGAAGTGTCACCACAAACTCTCCAGAGCAAGCTAAGTGGCTGGGATGTGTAGGGAAAGACCTTGGCGGTACTGCAGGTGGGCCAGTGTTTGGCTCACCTGTCACCTGGCCAGACAGATTTGCCTGCTTCCCCTGTCTCGCAGGTGCCCTGCATGGGACATCTGTGTAGACACCTGGGGGTACCTCATCCCCCCCAGCTGGGTTCTGTGGCTTTTTGGTGAAGGTTACTGCCACTGATACCAGCTTTGCCAGTCAGCACTGGCAATAAATGTCAGCTTCAGCATCCCTCACTTTGACTCTCTTGTGAAACAGATGCTGTCACAGGTGCCCTTTGTCCCTGCAGCCCCATCTCGGCTTTGCTGTGTTGTCCTCACCTGTGACCTGCTCTAGAAAGGGAGGGAAACCAGTGTCCAGTGGCTGCTGTGGGTGTGGTGTGGCCCACGGACTTTTATATCCATAGGTGAATTTCAGCTTCGTACCAGCCTCCTGAGACAGGTGTCCTCGCCTCCTTTTATAGCCCATGAACTTGAGGGGGAAGGCAGTGAATTATCCCTGTGTTCAGAACATTTGTTGTGGATATTTGGATATCCCATTCCAAGGCAGCATAGCGTTCTGAGAGAGAGAGTGAATCTTTAAAGGAAGACATCTAATCTTGGGGTTTCAGGTGGCAGCGAGTCCTTGGAAGACTGATCTTAACACATAGGTGACCGGCTCCGACAGCACGAGATACACGACAGGGCACATGCTCGGCCATCACGGTTTGTTTTCTGTCAGTACATGGTTGGTACTAACACGAGATGCTTACTGCTCACTGGACTCCCTGCATTGTTCAGAGTTGGCTGCTTCTCACTGCTGGCCCTGGCCAGACATGTGTGTCCCCCTTAGAAAACTAGAACTCATGCTGGGCACCCAGCTAGTTTTCTCCCAGCCTCCTCCCTAACCATGGATTTGACAATGCTGCATTTGGCATTTAGAAACAGGATTCTGCTTCCATTGAAAATCGCTTTCTGCAGCTCGTCAGGGACCTGCTGTTTTCTCAGATGTGGAAGGCATTCTGTGAACATGTGAGGCAACATTTTCCTGGATAGGTCCTGCTGCCATGATTGTGACCAGAAAAAGGTGTGGTCCCCACAGGCCCAGCTGACTGAGAGCCAAGGGTGAGCACGTGAGTGTGTACGTCTGACTCCTTGAAGGTCCTTGCTGTTGCTGACAAAAGTTCCCTTACAAAGCCCAGAGGAATTTTCCCCTTTCCACCAGGGGTGTTTACGACCTCTAATTTGCTCACCGTCCATTTAGGAGAAAGGTAGGAGCTAAGCCTCCGACAGGCTGCTGCAGGGCCACTGCAGCCTGGTGTCCCAGAGCTGTGTCCCTGCTCTCTGGGCACCTGTTTTGTAGCCAGGAAGGCAGGTAGGTGACAGATGGGGGCAGGGGACTTTTCTGCTGGCACCTTGCAGGTGAGTGCAGTGCTCGGGACCAGGAAGCCGTCCTTCTGGCGGCAGGGAGAGGAAGGAGTCCCTGAGATGAGTACCCTGTGGCTGGGTGGTCCAGCTTGTCTCAACAGCTCCTTTGCAAGATCTTATAATAATAAGTGTTTGGCTTTTCTGTGCACTGAGCCTGCCAGTTAGTTGAAGTTTCTTCTTATAAAGAGCCACCCTTTGACAAAGACTGCTGTAGTATTTGACCCAACTTCTACTAGGTGCTTTGGGTAGGAAACAGGTTCTGACCTCATTTCCCATAGGAATTTAAAGGCGGAGGGAGGAGGACTAATTAGTCCTTCATTAAGCACTTAGAGTGAAGTTACCACAATTCCCCTGAAAAGATCGTCTAGTCGCTGAACAAAAAGCCAGACATACTTTTAACACAACATCAGGATACAAAGTCATTTTCAAATAAAAGATTTTTGTAGTTCTGGAAAATGACTGTATTTTGACAGAATCTTTACATACCAGCATTACAAAGGACTCCTTTAAAATGTGATGCTCTTTTAATATTTTTGCTGATCTTAAAAGCTGTCCATAATCTGGAGTTTCACCTGAGGTTACAGGCCTGTTTTCTCCCATCATTTTTGCAGGTACCCAGCGCCAAATATTAGATAACAAAACAGGGTGGCTTTTCAAAAACTACTCTTTCAGCAGAAAATAAAGCAGGGTATTGTGTTCAAGCTCCCCTGGCCAAGAAGGAGAGTTTCACTCCCTTCACACTGCCTGGCTGGGTTCCAGCTTACAAGTCTGAAAAGTGTGATTAAAATAAGGCCTCACTTTTAATTAAAATGTGTGAATCTAATCAGAGGCAGCTATGCTGATAGTTACCAAAAAATCTCAAATAGGCAACTTAACAGGCACTAATAGCATAACTTGCTTGTATTAACTTTCTGTCAGCATTCAAGTTTCCAGAGACACCCACTAGCCATGCAAAAGCCTTTTCTGTTTCTTTCTTCCAGGTGCCTGTCATTTCCCAGCCTAGGGAAGGAACTTGTGAGAAAGAGACTAGAAGGCAGGATGAAGGAGAATAGTGTTCAGGATCATGTAACACAGCGTAGTAAGTGGCCTTGGGAAAGAAAGTCAAAGGATTGAAAACAGAAGAGGACAGTGCTGCCTGGTTCCCAGTCCGTTGTTCCCACACTCTGCTCAGGTTAAAGGGTATGTAGAGTAGAGTGACACTATTCTGACAGCGTGATCTAGCTGGATTGCGCTCGGCCTCTTCTTATGACTTTTGCTTGCTAACCCTACTCTCAGACCCAGCGCAGAATGTAGGCATACCTGGAGGGGTGGTGCGGCGTTGGCCTGTACGGAGCACACCCAGTCAGCCAGGACGGAGGAGTAAGAGCCTGAGGAGTTCTGACTTTGGTCTTAAGCAAAGAGAGGAATTTTTTCCCAAGCGTAGGTCTTGCAAGACCTAGTTACAAAGGTAGTTAAGTTTTCTGTTGTAAAATAAAGCTTAATGCTTTGCCTCATCTATCTCAACTTTCTATTCTACTGCTTCTACTATTGAAGGAATTTAAATAGTCTCAATGTTTCATAGTTGATGTTACTTTAGAATTATACGTGATTTCCTGTCTCAACTGGATAGTTTGGGCCATGTGACCTCATGCATCCTTATGGTGTTCTTTGAAATTGTTGATAGCCCCATAAAGAACTGAAGGACAGAAATAAGGCCATGCAGAGCCTCCATATTACTTATCATCCTTCCACTCCAAGTTGGTACTTATTTTTACCTTTGAAAGTGGTAAACTTTTTTGTTACATTCAATGATAAACAGAATGTAAACTTACCAGCATGAGAGAGAGGTAGGTTTTCTTCTGTGTGGCATTCATAACTTTGAGCTTCAAAAATTAAAACAACACCTTTAGCTCAAATAGGTCTACTTGATTCTAACTTAATTGATCCATTTTAAAATGTATGGACTTCACAGCTGGTAGGATTATAGATTGATGTAGATATTTTGGAAAACAGCATGGTATTATTGTGTAACAATTAATAGTCGTGTATGGCAGGAAGAATTGTGCTTGTTTTAGTGAACAATCTTGTGCTATTGTTTTAAGGAACACAACATGTCTGTAACAGGAAAAAAATGAAAGTTAAAAAAAATTTAAGTCCATCAATAAAGACAACTATATATATTCGTACTTTGAAACTATTAAATGAAAAGCTGAGAAGATTTAAATTTAATAAAATGTACTCGTGCAAGTAAAAGGTTTTAGAATTGGGCAGCGTTCCAGAAGAAAGATGGTGTAGAATGCTCCACCTCGCCCCATATGTGAGTTATTTTTGTAGCCGGAGAAGGGGAAGTGACATACAGAGACAACCTGACTGGCTGGAGTTAGCCTCCTGTAGACCTGGTCTGATTAGTTGACAGTCTTTGATTGGCTAAAGCTTGACTGCTTCAGTTGACTGAGACTCAGTTGCTTGGTTACAAGAGTATACTCTGATTAGGTTATAATTTGCTCACTCATTGAATTAGGGAACAGTTCACTATCTACTGAGGCTGCTTTGGGCCACACTTTACCACCCACCAACAGAAATAGGTTTAGGCCAAACTTATATCAGTCGAATCATACAGTGGAATATTGTATAATAGTGAAAACAAACTATAGTCACCTACCATTAAATCTTAGAAACAGTAGTATGTGAAAAAAAATTACAAACTACTACATATATTATGATAAAATTATTAATCATGAAAAATTAAGTAATACATTTTAGAGAGTGATAAATTCAAAATTCAAGACAGCAGTTTGTTCCTTTGGGAGAAGTAGAGGACTAGTCCAGAATAACAGCAGATAATTGGATGTATCAGTACAGATAATATAGTTCTTGAGAAGGATGGTAGGTTTATGGATATTCATTTTTTCTGTCATGCTTCATCAATATATACTCACTGCCTGCATTCTTTTGTAGGTTTCAACATATCATGAGTCAGAATTTTCTCTTCTTTTTCTGGCCACCTATCAGTTATCTATCATAGTACTTTTTCATTGTCTTCAACATCTTGAGGTCTCACATGATTGGCTAGAGGGTGTGATTCTGACAGTGAGCACCCTGAGGTCATTTGGTGGTGGGAATCATAGGGTGAGGTGACAGTAGTTGCAGAGTGGTATCAAATAGGTAGGAAACAAGTGCTAGCTGTATAGTTTTCCAATCAAAGACCTAGAAAATCTTGAAGCATGAAAGAAAGAAAAATCTATTAAATAAGACTGGGTGATCTCTTAGAAAATCCATATTTATTGTCCCAACAGTGACTGAATGTGGACAGTCCGCTGGCTTCAGATATTGTGAGAGAATTGTTCATTCTGCTGGTCACTGTTTCTTTCTGAGTAACCTGTGGCCTTTGGTGTGAGGGAGGAGTTGGTGTGAGCCTGGCGATGATGTCACATGTGCACGGTGAGGCAGGTTTTTGGAGCTTGAAGTTCAGTTCAGGGCTGCTGTATGAGGATTTGGTCCATGTGGAAATAGGAATTACATAGGAAAGTGGAACATGGAAGTTGAGCTTGGTGCGTTTGAGTCCTGCGGTTCTCTGGGCCTGGGCCTCACTGACCCTGGGGCTTTCTTTGGGCAGCAGATGGGAATTAGGTGCGGGTGCTGGTGTTTCCGAGCCCCTGCCTTACTCCAAATTTCCATTCTGTGACTGCACGGAATCAACACCTAGCTAAACACCCAGGGGTCCCTGCGTGACTTGGTAATGTCAGACGAATTCTCAGACAGGAAAATGTGCAGCATGTCTGATTTTTAAAATAGTTCCGACATCTTTTATGTAATGCTGATGCATCTGGAAGTGAAAATGCGACACATTTCATTTCACTAAAATAAAAAAATGGGAAAAAGTGTTTTCACTTTAACCTTTAGATCGTAGTTGGTGGCCTTTCACAGGACTGTGCATTCACTGACAAACTGAACCAGAGTTTTGTATTATCTGTATAAAGAGCTGTGTAGGTATTTTGGAAATATGTGATGACCTGCTCAGGACCCAGAGGAGCTCATTCTCTTTAGCAGGGGAGAGATCGCTATAGGGCAGGAACAGTACAACTTGTGTGGCTGTGTGTCAGGAGGAGGGGACGCCCGAACCGAGTCATACAGGAAGAGAAATGTGGGTGGTGCGAAGGACGTTCCTGGGTGAGAGACCAGCGTTAATAAAGACAAATTTCACTTCCTCTTACAAAAAATTTCACCAGATTTTATGGCCCAGATATCAAATCATGATGATGAAATTAATAGTCTATAAATATAAAATTGATTGAATTCAGGACTTTTGGAACTAAAGTCTGCTCTATCTTTTTCTTTTAATCATATCACAAAGAATATTATATTTATACCATGTCCAATTTTCCTGTAGTTGTGGCCAGAGAATAGGATTATGATATAGTTTAAAATTAGTTAATATTTTTGTGGTAAGGTAATTAGAAGTCGTGAATTTAGTTTTCATATTACATTTTCCCTTTTAACTTTAATACCTCTAAAAAAAGAAGTTAGCTCCAATTAGACTCCTGACTTTAGATTTCATCATTTAACACAGGGATAAATATTAATTGAGAATAAAAATATCAACTACTGTACATACTGGTAGTCTTTGTAAACAATTCATTCTTTGATTGTTTCTTTTCCAAAATACTATTGCAAATAGTCTGCTTTCCTTTTCCTTTTTGCATACTCTATTTCATTAAATTTTAAAAATTCTAAATCAGAAGAGCATCTAGTAGACCACATTTGAGACTTGTTTGCTTTTAATTGAAGCCTTTTATGGAATATTCATTAGTTAGAACCTTAATATTTATAAAGTCACATTACTCTGTCCAGTGATTAAAAGCAGTGAATGAATATGTATCTGTCTTGTTTTTTTTAGCAAAGGAAATAATTTACAATAAATATTTATATTTATTTAAGCTAAATGTTTACAACACTTGAATGGCAATATTTATTACAACTTGTATCATTTTGATTTTAGAGATAATTTTTGTGTGGAAGTAACTGTCTTCTGTTGATCCCTTTAATCCCCCACACATATACTTCAGATTACTGAAACAACAGTTTTTCCCTTAGCTGTACTTAATAACACTTAGTTTTCTGAATTGTCTCTGTATTAGTCACTGTTCCGTTCAGTTGCTGAGACAAACGCGCGCACACACACACACCCTTAAAGGGGAAGATGTATTTTGGCTCAAGGATTCAGAGTTCTGTGTCTACAGTCAGCTGGTTCCAGTGTTGTGGCCTGAGGTGAGGCAGCACACCATGGTGGAAGGGTACGGCAGAACATGGCTGCTTACCTCATGGCAGCCGGCAAGTAAATGGAGAATGAGCCTGAGGAACAATGTACTCTTCAAAGACATGACCCTAGTGACCGGCTTCCTCCACTAAGCCCTACTTCCTAATCTCAGCTCTGAGGTCTTAAATGAATTCTTCCATGGCTGAGGTGAGTACCATCACAGTCTACCCACCTCCTTAGACATCTCTTTGTCTCATCAAGTTGACCATAAAGAACAAGTAGCACAGTCTCTCCATTTATTTTATAATCTTACGGGGCTGCTAGTGCTCACTAAAGTTTTAATTGAAAAGAAGATAAAATTGATATAGATGAAGAATGAACTGTAAATTTAATTTGCTTTCCCTGACTATAATAGTGATCATGGGCCGGGGAGTTAGCTCAGTGGTTCCGGCGCCTGTCTTGCAAGTGCAAGGGCCCGGGTTCGATTCCCCGGTAACCACATAACAATACTGGGTATGGAGACCCACACCCAGCAGCAACCAGTACCACATACCACAGTGCCGGGTGTGGTGGCTCACGCCTGTAATCCCAGCACTCGGGAGGCAGAGGCAGGAGGATTGTGATGTGACTTTGAGGCTGAGCTCAGGGCCAGCCTGAACCACAAAAGCGAGACCCTGTCTCAAAAAAACCTAAAAAAAAAAAAAAAAAAAAAAATAGTGATCATGATTATCAAGTTAATTCTTATAAAATGCTTTCAGTGTGTGAAGCTCTGAACTAAACATTATATTCATGTTTCTCATGTAGTTCTACCTGGGAGTTGGCTGTTAATATACCCATTGTATAGATGTATTTGTAACCATTACACTTCCTAAATTTAATAATAAGCTATATTAATGATATACTTTTAAGTGCTCAACTCTGGAGTTTTGCATATATGAAATATGTGAATATATAAGAATATCTTGGTTCATGAACTTAATTTGTTCCATGATTCTGGAAAAGAGGGCCACATTTGTGTTTGCCTCCTGAGGCAGAGTTCATAAACAAAAACAAAATTTGTCACACTCTTCTGTTTGTAAACCAAATTGTTGGCAGAATGAACTGAGATACCACTGTGTTTGTTTGTATGCATGTACTGTGTTTTTTACATATGCATGTTTGTATTTGTGGGTCCATGCCACATGACATTTACATCAATATCAGACCACACAATCACTGATAGTCATGTAACATTATAATGGCATTGAAAAATCCCCACAGCCTAGTTTTGCTGTAACTTTTCTCTGTTTCATTGTGCACATACTGAGCACTGTCTACTGGTTAGTTTGCCTACATTACTCAGTACAGTAACAGGGTCCTCAGGTTTGTAGCATGGAAGATATGTCAGAGCTCGCACCATCCATGTTTACGTAAGTGCACTCTACATTGTTCTCAAAACAAAATCACCTGTAAATTCGGGGTTTTTTTGTTGTTCCTTCAACAAATACTAATTTATCATGGTGTATGTGGAAGGCTGCTGTGCTTGATCTGGGGCTATCTCTCCTGGGCAGCTAAGAGACTTATAATTAGTGGGGGAATGGACTTACTGGAGAGACAAGTACAAGAAGACGAGGTCATTGCTTTAACAGTAATAAGTGTAAGTGTGACAGAAACATGGGAAAAGAGAGCCTCCCCTTCCCGGAGGCATCAGGGAGATCTTCCCAGAAAGGAGCTCTATTTCTGAGCTTCAAGAAGAGTGAGCTTGTGAAGATGGTTTGTGCAAAGAATATGAGAGACAAAGTGTGGAGATGAGCGTGGTGAAAGAAGATTGCAAGAAGTGACAGGACTCAGAGAGCTCGGTGTCAAGTGTAGCTAGAGGAAGAGCAGCTGGCTGGGCTCAGGTGCTGCTAGATAGATGGACAGACAGACAGACTGACTACCACAAGTGTATACATGTATGTTCGTTTTGGGAAAAGAAAAACTTGTATAAATACTTTCATACTAAATTTATTGAGACATCGTGAGATAAATGCAAGGTACCTTTGGCCTCTGTAATTACAAGAGGTTCTCAAAGTGGAAGCGGTTACTTTCCAGACATTTATTAGTATGGTGAACTGCTGCGTGAGTAACCTGGGTCCTTGAGATGTTACACACACGTTTTTAATTTCTTCTCTAAGAGCTGACAGTGTAAAGGGTCTTCTATGATATAGGACATCCTCTAGAGACACCCCCCTCCATGAGGGTTATACCATCCATTGGAAAAAAAATGCTATTTTTCTTTTCTTGCCCTGTGTATACATATTTTGGAGGACTCTTGTATGTACAGAACTGCAGAGCTGAGCATTTAAAGTATATCATTCACATAGCATATTAGATATTGTACTTTGTGTGTTGAAAAACTATTGGCAAAGTAATCCAGCACACACAAATTAAATACATGAACCTGAATAAGGTATGTCCTTTATTCCTTCCTTTCTCTCTCCTCCTTCTTCCTTTATTTAGCAGATTTGGCACTTATAATAAGCAAAGTTTTGCATGGACTATTGATAGGTAGGGAATAGGGCAGACAAGAAGGCACACAGTTCTGCCTAAGGAAGCAGCATTCATCAACGAACTAAACAAAAATAGGAAATAATGGAAGTGACATCTAACAGTGGAGAGTGGTTCTGTGAAAGCCTAGACTAGGAGGTGAGACCCTGAGCAAGGAGACCGCAAAAGCCTCTCCAAGAAGAAGAGGGCTGAGCTGACGGACATTTGATGAAAGAGGCAGATGTTTTAGGGTAAAGAAGAACATCACGTGCAGTGGCTCTAAAGCCTACAGAAGCAGAAGGCTTTTAAGGAATTGAAATGGGCAAGGTGCAGGCTTGATGACAAGCCAAAGCTGGACCTCATGGGTAGAGAAGCCACATTTAGACACATGTAGAGTTGAAACTCAGTG
>PVIR01015756.1:0-10483 GCA_004026965.1 Petromus typicus
TTTGATAAATACTTTCCAATTATGTCCAATTTAGATGTTTTGTGAAATTCATTTAAAATATCTGCCACTCTCCTCAGCACTCATTTGTGGCCTCATTGTACTGCTTCTCATCTGCTGGAGCAGTGATTGTCAGCGCTCGAGAATCTGTCAGCAGCTTAAGGGTGCCCATCTCCATCAGAGGGGAAAAATGACAAAAGGAAACATTATGCCTCATTAAGTGACATTACAGACACTGCCATGCTCTAATCAGTAATTGAAATAATTTCAAAATCACATGGAGAATGGCCTCTTGTGAATTTTCTAACACCTTCAAATTCAGACTCCGTTTTAAGACGTTTAATGATTACGTTACACAGCCAATCCATCGGAGCATAAAAGCTGCCTCTCTCCATGCTTAGAGCTGCAGGAAACATGTTAGAGACAAAGCAGAAATAATGAGGGAAAAAGACAACAAGGTAATTCGCAAGGCTCTACTGGGAGTCTGAATTTGGGGGCAGTTCACTGCCATCCGCTGCTAACACACAGCCTGCACATCCAGGAGTCCTTGTTCCTGGTGCTACAGAGAAAAACCAGCCACTGGTGCTTTGGGTGCTGACTACCTTTTCCCCTCTGGAGTATCTAGTAGCAGGTGAAAGTTGAATGACATCCATGACTCAGCACCAAGTCTGTATCCCTCCTGGAGAGGCTTTGAAGACCGAACACAGACAAAAGGTTGGTGCTATCTCTGGCTGACAATCAAGTTCCTTCAGCAACAATGAACTTTCATGAGAGGAAAAGAAAGCTTTAAAAAAAGGAGAGCAGCAAGACAACTGCAGCAATCATTTCAATAGTTACAATATCCCAGGGTTCATCTCTCCTCAAAAATCTCAGTCCTATTTTCCTCCTGTAGATGGTCAGTGGTCTCACTGGAACCAACTCCAGCCACAAGCATTAAAGTTTCATTCTATCTTTTATTATTTGAGCAAATATTATACCTAAGACGCTATGTTATGTATTGCTTATTTGATTTCTTTACTACAAGAGCCAATATCTAAAAAGAAGAGCAGAATAAAATAAAGCTGAGACTGAGAAATTAAGACTTATGATAAAGAAGGTCTTAAATACATGACAATGGCATACACAAAAATGTTAGGGCCATGGATAACAAAATGGAAAAGGTACAGAAAAAGGAGTTAATCAGTATCCAAGGAAAGACTCTGTGTATCAATTGCTATAGCATTCTGACTGGTATAAAGAGGTTTTCTTATTCTAATACATTTCAGAAACAACCTACACCTTCTTAAAATACATATGCTTCAATTCAAAGTCAAATCACGTTTTAGATAAGACAGCAGTGTTGTTTGGTAAGCAACAAGTAGTTCACTAAAATTGGATCACTTTTGAAGAGTGTAATGACACAAAATCTCGAGACCTTTTCAGCTACAGATAAACATTTCAAAAGAGTCTACAGGAGGGAAAAAGCTTTGCCCCTCCCCCCTCCCACTCTCTCCTATGTACCTAAAACACTATGAGTGTACATTGGAGGCTGGGAAGTGAATGGATCAGAAAAGTAACTGATGGAATGAATGAAGAAAGAATGAATGACTGAATGAATGAATGAGGAGGCTACACTATGGCAAAAATTATAACCAGGTACTGAAAGAACCAGGTAGGTTTTCTCAAAAGGAAAAAAAAAAAGTAATTGTGTTTCCAGCTGCATCACATGGGCTAACCATCATAATAATTTTCCCCAGTCAAATATATCTGTGATAAATACAGTTCTCAAAACTGGTTTTGTAACTAAAGACCGAACCCTAGAGTTTGGATTGATGACATACATAAAAAATGCAAAAAGAAAAATAAAAGCAGGGAACAATCACTTCTCAGTATTCTGGCTAAGATTAAGTGTAAAAGAGAAAATAGCTTTCTGATAAGTGGTGTGAGACTGTCAACCAGCCTGCTGAAAGACACATTGGTGTTGTATCTAGATGGAGTAATGAGACCCTCGGTGGACCTGGGCTTGAGTGGAGGATGTGGAAGGAGGACGGGCTTTAAAGGCAATGCAGTCTGGACTGACTGAAGACCTCCCCAGGGAAAAGAACGCAGCCCAGCATAGTCCTTTGCCAAACTGTCTGCCTCCGAAACTCAGTTCTGCACTTACAGCTGTGTGACTTCAAGCAAAACATATTACTTCTAGGAGTTGCGTTTTTTATGTGAAATGCAGATAATAAACGAAACTACTGCAAAAATTTGCCCTCGAGATGAATGAGGTAGTACAATAAAGTGTTCAGAATTGAGTCTGACACATAGTAAGTGCTCAGTAAGTACACATAATTCAGTTTACATGTCAAAACTGTTGACACCTCTGTCTCAGTGTCTCACTATGATAGTGCCTCTAATGCTTACTACCTCACATGCTCTATAACAATCTTCCTAAAATGTTTTTATTCAGTTTTAAGGAAATTTTAGTTTGAGTGGAGGTACGTTTTTCAACATATGTAACAGGTGAGAAATCAATTGAAAAACAGTCTATGGAATATATTAAGATTAATGCTTACTGACTGTAAATAGGGTACAAATTATCTAAAAGCATGTGTATATACAAAATAAACTAAAATTTTTAAAGAAAGGAACTAAACAAAGAGAAAAAATAGGAAAAACCTGGATACAGAGGACCAAATGATCAACATTTTAGAGCAAGAACTTTTCTCGTACATGTCCACGTTATCTCTGAATCTTATCTACAGATTTAGGAGACAAAGAAATCTTCCTAAACAAAGAGCCAATGTGCTTTCAGTAACAAGTTTATAGGTGGCTTCAGATGACATCTGCTTAACATTACATTGTGTGGGTGAGACAAGACTAGGATTCTAATTATTACATATTTGTAGAAGTAACGACAGTTGAAACTAAACTCCTAGACAGTTGACTTACAATTGGAGGCAGACATTCCTTATCTCACTAACATGTGAGATACTTCTGGTAAAAAGGAAGAAATGGGGCTAAAACATGGTATTTGGCTTACATTGCTATTCTTTAGTGATAACTAGTAGCAAAGATTTTCTTCTGAAGTTCATAGTGATCTCATGGTCTAGATGACTCGATGTTATCTAAAGTAAAGTAGTAGATTTCAGGTTTTTCTTTGTTTTCTTTGTTATGGTCTCCATTTGCTTTGTTTTTAAAATTGAGAAATAAACATATCACTCATTTATCAAGAATAGGCTAAAATAAAGATATCTACAGATTTGATAAAGGTTCACATAAAGACTAATTAATGAATTCAATAAAATATTAGTAAATCATAATTATGGTCCAGCCAATGTGCTTTATCTGTTTATAAAACAGAGTATTACTTTGTCCTAAAGAATGATAAATTTGAGTCCTTTATACTCAAGTGGATGCACCTCGAGGACATACTCCTAAATGAAACAAATAGGATATGGATGTCAAAGTACAGTATGTCAGCTGGGGCCACTTAAAAATGTGATCATATTGTATGTATAAAATATACCAATAAAATCAATCTAAAAACTCCCGCAGTACAGTTTGCATCCTCTGGGAATGATCAGCAATACCAAATGGAAAATTTATTTATGTTTTAACTTCTACCTTCAGGAATCTATTTTACTTGTACCCAAACTCTTTATTCATAAAATAAAACACAAATCAAGTCAGGATGTAGTTGCTGAAAGCTTATCACATCCTTATTGAAGACTGTCGGTGGCAATAAGTATTTCATACAGTCGTCACCAAGGAGCCTACGATTTGCTCCCAGGGTGTTTTCTGGTTTGAGATGTTCTCGGGCGTATCATGGACCAGGGAACTGTGGTGGAGGGGGTGATGCCTAGGGAGACAAGGTAGTCGGCTCAGGAGCTAGATATATGTAAATCTTCCAAACTTCCTTGCTTATAATGGAGAACTATCTTCCTGCTGTCATCCATGAATACTGTTGGAGAAATACAGATCTTTAAATGTGTGTGCGTGTGTGTGTGTGTGTGTGTGTGTGTGTGTAGTAGAGGGAGTAAGTTTAATGGATGGTGGCCTGTAGCACACCAATGGAGAAAAGACCATTGGCAACTGTAGGCAGTAGTCACTGACTTCAGCTTAAATTGTTTCCAAAAGATTGAGTGGTCATCTCAAAATTGGTGAGTTCATCCAAAGTTAATTATAAATTGGTCTTTGACAAGCATTTTCAGGAGTAGATTGGAAATGGTGTTGTTACTGTCAGCAAAGTATGTAAAAAGTCAAAGTACAGAAAAAGTTGGGACATTTCTTTCAAGAATTGCTTGCAAAATTCCTAACATGTATGCTAAGAAATATTAAACTTTATAAAAATGTTCAGTGAACAGAGAGTTACATGATCAAATCCATTAAAACCACTGTATGCTATACCTTTTCTTGGAGGGTCATACTTCAAATTAGCCTATTAAAGGCTTTAAAAAGACTTATGGTAAAAAATAGGTTTGATTCACCATTTCTAAACTTATTTGACCACATAATCTTTCTTTGAAATACCTGTGACGGAGCATAGAGGAGTGTTCTGTGAATTCCAATAAGCTTTATAGTTTCTGCCTTAAGTTTCAACAAGAGAATATAGTCTAACAACTTATTTTCTGTAAGCTAAAATAGTATAGTTTAGACAGTATGCAAGCATATTATCATGCTTTTCATTTAGTTATTATAATTTTTTTCCATTTAAATTATTAATATTGCTTTATGAATTACAAAGTATTAGATATCAAGTAATTATGCCAATAATGCAAGATTATACATTTGATAAGAATTTGATTGCAGTCTTATGGATGAGCTATTCTTTGTCCTTGACAATAGAGTGGTGATCTAACATTAGAATAAGATATGAAGCCAAAGAAAGAATATTTCTGTGGTGGGTTAATTAAAAAAAAAGTCTAAATAAATTTACTACAGTTGGTTATAATTGTATAATACTGCTTAATTTATTTTCTCATTCCTTTAAAATTATTAGTATATATTTATAATAATAAATATATTTGTTGAGAGGTTTGTCCCATCTACATATTCTTTTTATTTTCTCTTTCTTTCTGTTCATTTTAGTCTAAACTACAATGCTTTCAAGCAATGGGTCTGACTGCTTTATGTTTAATTTACCAAATGAATATATGGTAATTTACATTTTTATGAACTATGCTTCTGTTTAATGAAGCATAAATCTTTGAGTCAATTCACAGAAGCTTAGTTGATTTAAAAGGAAAAGATGCAGCCATAGTACCATAAGCAAGAAAAAATCGTGTATGTATTATTATGAGCATGACTTTCAAATTCTTAAGACTTCTCAACATTTTCATTGTTAGTGGATAAGGACTCTGATACTAGGGGTTGAGAATAGATTTTTCTAATGGGGGAGAATTTTTGAAGCAAGTTTAAAACCCTATTTCTTTCCTTCCTCTGTTCTAAATCTCTTCTTTTTCTCCAATTTAGCAGTTTTCCATAACCCTTTGAGATTTATTTCTTTTTCTTCACCATCATTATTAATTTTATGTACAACAAAATATCCTCTCTATCATAGAAGAGGGTCTACTAGATGACAATTACACACAATTATTTCATTATAGCTGGAGAATGCCATTCACAAGTGGAAAGTTATGACCTATGTATACATACATATCATGGGAATCAAAGAAGAAGGAAGAAAAATATATCCAAGACAGTGGAACTGAGGCACAGTGGCCTGGAAATAGATGCTGGTGTATCCTTCAGTAGAGAATGCGGGGGTACTAAGGAGCTTAGTAACTTCAATAATTAAGAGAACCAGTCCAAGAAAACATAGGGTGGACACTTCATGATAAGGACACAGATAACAACTTCTTGCTCCTGTGTAAGACCCTCATGGCTCAAAAAATAAGAACAAGAGTCAACAAATCAGATTGCATCTCACTAAGAATTTTCTGAACAGCAAAAGAAATAAAGAAAACAGACAACTTATAGAATGTGAGAAAATCTGTGCCAGCTTCTGCTGTATTAGACAACTAACATACTTAGCATAAAAAAAACACAATAACTTAACAAAAAAGAGCAAGTAATTCAAACAATAAATGAACCATTGAATTGAAGAGATAGTTCTCAAAAGAAGCAGTCCAAATGCCCAATGTATGAAAAAATAAAACACGTCTACATATGTAGCTATTGGGAAATGAAAATCAAGTCTGCATTAAAATTTTCCCTACTCATAATGCATGACATCACAAGTACAAAACCAATGAATGTTTGTCAGTTTGTGTATGAGAAAAGAAACACATCTTAATTCTTTTTTCTCCCTTTCCCTTATCTTAACCGCTCCTTCCTCTATCTCTTATATTTGTAATTTAGAGGAAATAAAGTTGTCCTAAAATTAGAAGACAGACTAGCAGAGAAAAAGGAGGGAATAGAATAATAATGGGAGTAGGAGATTGATATGATCATAGTGTGTTATATGCAGATCTGATAATATGTTTGATACTTAGTATTCTGGATAATATATATTTTATGCTTCCAAACATACTGTTAAATAGTGAATAGATGGATAGGATGCTAAACTATGCATCTTTGGGTGGTGACACAGTGAGAAATCTCCTCCTTTTAAATACTATTAAGACCTGAAAAATGCTGAGAATAACATTTCTTTGAACTGCACACCTTAAGAAAAAGAGAGACAATGGAAGGCAAGGGAAAGACACACTATATTGCAACATAGACAGGCTTTTCTCCTGGGGTATCAGCTGTTGCATTTGGACGCGATGGAGTTGTGGGGAAAGTGGGAATTTCAAGAAGGATATATGTGACAAAACACACATGCACATTAGTTGTTAGAAGACATTTACGTGGACAATTGTGTGAGAAGTTCTTGCATATACTCAGAAACTAGAGCCTGTTTAATTGATGGGGTAATTGGGAGGGGGTAAGACTCTCCCCCTGCTTTTCTCTTTGGTATTTGCTAATTTTCTTTTTTGGTATCTGGCTGTACAAGTAGTGAAATACATTAGAGTTCTGTAGACAAACAGAAACAATAGTATGCTTGCCTAGATGAACACAAAAGAGAGATAGGGAGAGGAGTTAAATGCATATGTAAACTGCACGGCAGGTCAGTAGCCTAGACATTAGTGTGAGAATTAATTTGTTGTTCTGTGTCCCAAGGAATCCTGAAGACAGAATTTCTCCTTTCTCTGGCAGCATTTGATGTTTTTTCTTAAGTGACTCACAGGATTGGATGAAGGTCAGTGCCACACGGATGGGGCATGTTTTACTACACTGTTCATTTACACTGCCTGGTCTCTGTGTTCACAGACTGTTGACAAGAAAACGAGGTATAAGCACACAAAGTCAAAATAAAAGCCTGTGCATACTCATCACATTTCCATCACTGAGACAAATTCCTTGATACCTACAGTTTAATGGAAGAGAGGTTTAATTTTGCTTTGTTTTAGAGATTTCACTGAATGGCTGGCTGACTGTAAGGTCCTCCCACACAGAGGAAGGATATGTAGAGGAAATGACTCACTTCATGATAGTGAGGAAGAAGAAAGACAAGGAGAGTCAGAAAGAGAATATGAGACCGGGGGCAAAATCTATCCTTCCATACCATTCCCCCAGTATCTGCAACTTCCAACCAGGTCCTACACACTAACAGCACATTCAGCCATAAACTTGGTGATGAATTCGTACGCTAATGAGCTAAACACCCTCAGCCACCAGTGACCTTCCAGAAGTGTCATTCTGAACACATGAGACTTTTGGGGGACATTTTTACAAGAAACCATAGTACAGCCTGGGGTATTTTCAAGGACACTCCCATTTCCATTTGTCAGAGTGATCATTTTTCTAAAGACCTAGAGTTCATTAGACTCATTGCATTGAAGAATAAGACTATTGACCAGTTTCTATATGTGTTTTCTGTCACATACTTTTTCTATATCTAAAATGAAAATAACAATGCAATGTCCATTAGAAAGTATGTCCCACAAAAGCACTGAATATACCAAAGAGTATAAGCACTTATGTGTTTGGAGAGAAAAGTGAGGCTAAAAGTATTAGTTTATTTAAACTCTTCTTACCTTCGACAGACACTGTAAGTCAATTTTCTAATTCATCCTATCCTGGCCTTAGCTTTACCGATGTGCATAAGACAAGTTCAGCAAGTTTTGCCATCAGGCAACATATAATATAGCAAAAATAATCGATTAATGATTTCCTTTTTGTCCTTTAACATTGGGGAAAAATTCAGTTTAGATCAGGTTTTAAGTCCAGAGTAGACTGATTTATCTAAGCCAAGAACTAGCCCTGCACTCTACTCAGGTATAGATTTCACTTATCCAGCTTGCCCAGTCACTTTCTGAGATTTGTCTTTGAAAGATGCCTTTTGAGTGAGGTGCCATTGTAGATCACTTTAATCTTTGAAGGTAACTTCACATTTCATAACTGTCATAAGTAATATGCTTTTAGATGGTAAGGAAAACGTCACCATCTTTGTGCTCGAATACAGTTGTTTCTTAGTCTCTTTTGCATAATTTTCTTCACAACTCTTCAAACTGCTTACCTCTTAAATATGCTTTTGTTTTCATTCTCCTCTTTTGTTTTTATTGGCAGCCATATTGTTTTTATTGGCAGCCATTTTGTTTTTTATTGGTGGCCATTTTATTCACTGCTTTGGTTCTTTAAGACGCTGTGTAGGTTTGAAAGCTCTCAAAATGGATCCATCCTTGTGTAGTACTTAGCCTCCATGTCCACACTACAAGTGCCTCAGTGAAGGGCATGTTTGAAAACATGAAGGGCATGTTTGAAAATGAGGTTAAGTAGGGAAGTTAGTCTTCACTGTAAGACTGAGAAAACTTGTCTTACTGCTTGTTTCATTTACATTTTAGGAAATTATTTATCTATTTTTACTTATTAGCCTGAATATAGTTTTAGGGAGAAAATGATTCATCTAGTCTAGAGGAGTAGATTGTTCTCAATTGCTCTTAAAATTTGAGGAAAGTTATCCTACTAGCCCTGCATGAAACTTTTGCAGTGTCAAATATGGGTGCCTAGGAGGTTTTAGAAGACCTGGTTAGGGTTTTGGGTCCCCAGCCGCTCCCATACAGTTAGGTTTATAAGTGCTTAGTCATGTTTTCAGGATCAAGTATGGCCTGGAAATCAGGCTGGAGAGATTACAAGGAAGAAATGTTAATTCAGTAATTTTGATTTTTACTTTGAAGCACAAAGGTGCATGATGAGAACTTGTTTCAAATAATAAAGGAGAATCCACTGGACAAATAACAAGCTTCCCTGAACAAAGGACTAATTAAAATTATTTTTCCATTTCTTCTGTCTTGCTCTCAAATACCTGTTCTAATGACTTGAGACTTGTGAGGTGGGACTATTGAAAGAAGCTAGAATAATGAATCTTTTGAAATACTAACAAATTTCTGTTAATGTTGATGACTTCAGAGACTAGAAACTGCATTTCTTGGTAGTGGAAAAGATGAAATTATTAGCCTTTCAAAATATTTGTCAATATTTTTATTACAAAGAATGATTGTTATTCTTAAGTCTACATGTTTTACGTTAAAGTTATGTTATTTAACCTACTGTTATATATATGACAGATTTGGGCTTGGACTAGGAGGCTATACATTAAACATTAGAAAACCATCAGTAATAGCAATGAATGTGAAAGCATTTGGTAGTTAAATGTTAAGAAAATATGAGGGTGTTTTTTTGTTTGTTTGTTTTTCTGTCCCCAGAAGTTTTGTGATTCAACATCACTCCTAGAAAATGATATACACATGTCTTTCATGCACTTACTCATCTTTTTTAATACTTAGTTATCTAAGGGATCTTTCAGAGGGTCTGCTGTGCACCACTCTCTTTTAGGAATGTGGTACACTATAAGTCAGCCAGGAAATGCATCTATTCTCCTCAAGATCCTATTCAGGGAAGAGATATTGGCTTACAGGTAAGTGAGCCTGTCAATTAAAGTTTTTTGTGAGCATTGTGAAGGATGGCTATGTGACAGAGAGGGATCAGACGGCACCAAATTTGGCTGGCATACAGGCACGAGGGAAGAATCTAATTATATTAATTGATGATAAAATGAAGCAAGCAAGTTGGGTCAGGTTAAGCTGCTGGGTGAGCATGTCAAACACTCTCATGCTCTTATCACAGACCATCACAAATCCATAAAGCACGTGTTTAAATAGAATTGATCTTGACTTGTAAATTCTTTTCTAAAAAAAGGAAACCTATTTTCTTTTCTTGCAAAAGTTTTATGAAAGTAATTAATAGATACACTGGGGGACAAAAAGGTAGCTACAGTTACTTCTGTCAGGCAAAACACATACTTGTGATGTAGAAGACACAAGTTTAGGCCAGCAACTTTATTCATGGTAATCTTGGGAAGTTTTACTTTTTGCATCTGTGTATTGCAGGTGTCTACATGGATGACCTCTCTTGCCTTTGCTTCTATGGAATGTATGAATCAGTATAAACAAGTGGGTGCTCTATTTAAATCATT
>PVIR01015756.1:10583-37822 GCA_004026965.1 Petromus typicus
TGTGTGTGTGTGTGTGTGTGTGTGTGTGTGTGTGTGTGTGTGTGTGTGTATTTTGAGGAAATCTTAACAGGCTTCCATGTCAAATACATCTAAGTTACAATACTGACCTTACCAGCTACCAGCTATGCAATAATATGACAGATTTGATGCTTTTATTTTGTAAAGTTATTTAAGTCTTGGTGTCCTCGTCTCATATATAAGAAGCAGTGAGCAGGAATAAACTAGATGGTGTTTTGCACAAAGTTCTGTACCGAAGCACAGTAACAGGTAAATGCTACTTGCAGATATGATTCAGTTAGCAGTATACGGAATACTGACTTTGCATTGCATGGTCAGGGAGGACAGAAGACTTAACTATCTCGTCAGTTATCCTTTATCACAGTTAGCTACTCTTGCCACTCTTTATGGTACTGAATACAATGCTTCTTGGTTTGTAGTTACAGTCATCTTTCTTTGTGTCATCAGTATATTGTTATCAATATCTGTAAATATTTTGATGCTTTCCCAAATAAAAAAACAACACTATTATATGTCTTAATACATAGAATAGATACAAAAATCTACTATCTGCATGGCTATAGCAACTTGAGTGTAGGAGAGTGTAACTCTCAATTTGGAAACAGCCATCATAGGAATAATTATACTGGATGTTCCAAACAGGGAAAGAAGTAAACACCTCTAAATTTCTGTCAAATATAAGTAATAATACTTTACAGAGAGATTTATTTGTACACACCTCATACAATAATATTTCATTTAGTAGTATGAATTTCAGAAAAGATCCCTAAGATAAATAAGCAAAATGTTGTTTTTCAATATAATATTTAACTCTGTAATGCTCTCATTTTTTGGTGCATTATTACTTGTTTGAAATGTTTTTTGTTTGTTTGTTTGTTTGTTTTCTTTTTTGGATAAGTCCAAAAAGAAAAACATGAGAACTTCAAAATGAGATGCTTAGAAGAGATAGCTATTACTGTGATCTAGTAAACATAAACTTTATCATCTGTCACCTGTTACATGGGAATAATACTAATGTGCCACAGCGATTGATTAGGCCAAATGTTTATGGATATTAAAAAGGTTAGGAAGAAATGGATACTGTCACACACTTCGGATGAAAGCACAGAATGAGTGAATCAGTATTCAAAAATATTCTAAAACCTAAAGCTCACATATTTTGTCCTTTGAACCAACTGTCTCACATTTAGGAACCTATTTTTAAGGTACACTTCCACAGTTTAAAATAATATAGGCCCATAATTATTCATTGTAGGATTAACTATATTTGCAGAATATGTAAAAATGCTAATAGTCACTAGCCGAGGACATAAAACTGAAGTTGATTATGATGCATTGAAGTATAAACACACAAACTAATCAGGATGTTTTCTTTCTATTGTTTTGGACTGATCTTCCATTTTGTGAGAAAGAACACAAAATGACTAGTGCATCTGGTAATTGGTTACAGTGAGACCCTTCTTCTTTAAATAGCACATAAATAATAAAAGTCATCCAGAAAGCTTTGACATAATTTAACATAAAAGTAAAAATATACTATACTTTTAGATCACTGAATAAATACATACAGATGATAAAATGAAAGAGATAAATACACATATGCACACTCATGTCTGTTACTTTTCCAGTACATTATTTTGAAGATTAGTGATAAAAGGGTAATTTTAAAAACTCAATTTTCTCTCATCCAGATTGCATGTTTTGTAACATTAATGGTTATAAAACATAACCCGAGGATTTCTGGAATTTGAAACTCTAGTTTACATATGGAGGGAATTTGATACAAAAAAACAAATGCTATGAGATCAAAGTTTTGGAAAAGTATCAACAGTAAAATCACTGTATATACACTGTCACCAAGAACAAGCATTTGCCAAACAATCAGATAACCATATACTGTAAGGGTAAATAACGAGGGGAAAATGAATGTGGTAATAAAGAAGAAAAAAGAAAACAAAGATTGTGTATATGGGGGCAGGGGGATGCAGGGCGGGGGGAAAAGGGAAAAAATGAGAATCAAGTCATGTCATATTCTGGTACAAACTCTTAATGTTGAATATGATTATCATGTGTATTCATAATGTACCAATAAAGATAATTTTACAAAATAATCAAACTTAACATCACTAACATAGATACAATCAACAATATGTTTCCTGGCAGGATACAAACTGTAAACATTAAGTTTTCTGGTCTTTTTATAAAGAAAGATAAAAATCAAGCCAACTTTCAGCAGATGATAGAATAATGTTTGTGACGGTTTGAGATCTAAAATGTTCTCTAATGTCTCACATGTGTTCAGAAGTGAGAGGTTCTTGGAAAGTGATTGGATCAGAAATGCTGTACATTTACCCAAGGGTTGATCTACTGGTCAGATTATAATTTGGTGCCATTGTTAGTGAATGATGGAAATGTAGGAATTGGGCCAAGATGCAGAGAATAGGTCAAGCAGTGTGATTTGAGTTCTATAAATATCCCTAGCCACATAAGACATTTCTAATAGCAATTTTATTTATTCTTAGAAAAGAGGCAGAAAGAGATTAGAAGACAGGAGAATGTGACTATGGAGGCAGAAATTGGAGTTATTTAGCCTAAGAGAAAAGAATGCTGGCAGGCAGAGGCTGGAAAAGGTAAGAGGTGTCTTCTCCCTGTGAGCCTCGTGGGTGTCCCGCCTTACTAGCTCTTTGATGGCTGTCCTGTGAAACTGATAATGGACTTACAGCATCCCGAATTACAGTGAAATAACTTTCTATCATTGTTAGACATGGAATCCATGATAATTTTTTTACAAGTCAAATGAAAGTAATGTAACATTCGTTTCCACATGTGAAAAAGCCATTCGCCAGCTTTGCTTTGTATTTGTTCTATGTTTAGAACAGCCCAGTACTAGTATGGTGTTTCACAGTATGATTATCTGTTAAAATGAAGATAAATTGAAGGCAAGTTTTAAAGCAGAACTAGATTGTATTTTGTGTACACTCAACCAATCCAACAACAGCCAAACTCCCCAGGTTATTCTGTGCTCATGCTTGCTTATGCACCGCCACTAATCTAAAAACAAAACAAAACACAGTGAAACCAGGAATTCGCTACTTTCCTACTTAAGGGTGACAATTTAAGGGCAGATACATGGTGGCACAGCCCATCATGACTCTAGTTCTTACGCTTTTAACCAAATGAAGGACCATCTCTGGAAACAGAACTGATCTAGGCATTGAGTTTCTTTATGGTACGTGGTTAAGAATATCAAACAGATATTCAGCTGTAATTTCATCCTAGTAATAGACACACTTGTTTTTTTACAATGTATTGGGTCCTACAGAATAATAATCTAATTTCAGAATTTTAGAGATCCTATTAAAGAGTAATCGCACTGTTTCTCACGGCCAACATTGGTGGTCCATTAACACTGAGATTACATAGAATCCTACCCATGAAGACTCACAGAATGAAATAGTTCTAAGATTTATGCAGTATCCAGTCATGTAGGAAATTATAGATGGCTAATCAGCAGTGAAACAAATTACAGAACCTGCCTCCTCAATTCAGGGAGACTGATTTTCATTAGGAAGGAAAAACTAGAAGTAGAGTTCAATAAAAATTAGAACAAGAATATATTTACACAGAACAGACTATTCCTAAATCTCTTAATAAGAGTTACACTGTACCGACTTAACAATTTTGTGGTTTATTTTAAAAGTGGAATGGAGTTCTCAGATATAAACATTTCTTCTATAGGGAGAAACCAGGGTCCATCTTGATTTAGAAGGTCTCTTTATATATATTAATGCTATTTATTAATATTTTAAATCATAGCTAACATTTTTCTAGTTGTTCATATTTTGTTAAAGACTTTTATAAATGACATAGCTTCTAAATCACAGCATTGCTGTGTGTATATATTAACACCAACATCCACATTGTGGATGAGTAAAGTGAATATCAAGATTTTAAGTAGGACCCCTGGTCAGAAAGCAGCTATATGTTAAGTTGGTCCTAAAACAGAAGTCTTTCAGATTGCAAAAACTCTATAAAATTTTAGCTACATTCCAAAGCTAGGAAATCATAAGAAAACCTCAATCAGAACATTATAGTAATTAAGAAAGGCTAATCAAAATTTGCAGATCTATAAGCAGTTGGGAGACCTAAGTCTGGTTGTTCTGGATTATTTGAAGTAATTTAAAATCATAGCACATATACAATTAAAAAAAAAGAAAGGAAAATATATGCAATGATTGTTCTGGTATCTTTCCTATAATTCTGTAACTGGTCCAGCAGAGCTCATTAAATCACTCTATCATTTGACTCTTAGCTCAGAAGACCACATTTTCTTACAGTAGATAAGGATCTTTATGTCAGCAATTTATTTATAAAGAAACAGTGAGGTGACCTGGCTTCCAACTTTGCTTGCACTACGGCCTTGTAGATCTCCAATGATTCAGTTCTTGTCGAGTATTTTATGTCTTCTGTGCCTAAACTTGTCGCCTCACTCCTCCGACTTGCTGTAACTGACATTTTTGTGCAGCTGCGTCTTCCTAGTACTGCCTGCCTATTTGGATTATGTCATCTCTTTTATTCATTTCTGGCCTTGGAGACTGCATCCAGGACCTTTCGCAGGTACATCTTCAGCTCTTCTTGTTTTTATTTTGAGATAAAAGTCTTCTGAGTGGCTCAGGTTGGTCTCGGCCACCTAATCCCTGCACTTGAGCTCTGGAGTACATGGGAACATAGACAAATGTCAATAGGCTCAAAACACCCAATGGTGAGTGGTGGCCTGGACTTTGGCTCATTTTGGACTTAGCACACCAGCTGTGTGTCCTAATCGTTAACTGTAGCTCCCTACTCCATCTTCCTACTCACTGGCACACAGGGTCACCTGTGCTTTATGAGCTCTTGATTTTTTTTTTTTTCACTTCAAACCATTATTGACAGCTTTGTTGGTGATTGCCAAGTGCTACCATGAAGATTTTTTTTTCATTTTTTTTTTTTTTTTGGTAAGACTATGATGTAAAGGAAAATAGCATAATAGGTCTGTGGCTGACCTAAATGCATTTTAAATTCCTACTTACTCTACAAATGAGAAAGCAACTTGGGAAGGATTTCTTTCCTCTCTGTTATCTCATCTCTAGTTACAGTGATCAGAGTGTATCTGGCTTTTCCTTTAAATTCTGTCAAGCCAACTTTCTTCTATCTTAGTCCAGGACTTTAGCAGAAGTCTTGGAGCTTTTCCTCCTGTATCACAGAGATTGTTAAAAGCACACTTGCCTTGAGCTTTGCTTCTTCTAAAGAACATTCTCCTCACTGTTTCCATGAACTTGTCTTTATGTAATATTCTGCCTGCAATGCCTTCCCTTTTTCCTACATGCTAATTCTTAGAGGAAAGAAAATGATTTTAAAACTCTCTTTAGTATTTCTGTCTCTGGGAATGTTTAGATGACCCATTTCTTAATGTCCTTCCTCACCCACACACTCACTAATTTTTGAGGTTAGGCGGACCTCTTATATAATCCTACATAACTCTGAAAAATACTTTACGTTGCACTTCTCACACTGTGTTGTTATGTGAAGTTATCCTCGAGGCCAGGAGTTGATTTATTTCTCTCTCTGTAGTTCATTCCAGAGTACCTAGAACTCATTAACTATCCCCAAAATACAAGAGTCAAAGCTAACACAGCTATCCCCGGAAGCAACTGAGAAATGGAATTCTATCTCATGCTTCAGCACTGTGTGCTTCTTTACCATTCATTTTTTTCTTACAAGTGCGAGGTCCTAAAATTTCAGTTCTTTCTTTTTACTATTTTATTATGCTTGAAGGTGTATTTTAAACCAAGATACTAGAGTAATTTTGTTGTCTAGACGGTAAGTTTTTGCCTAAATACACAGTGAGTTAACGTGTGACTTATTTATCCACCTAATGTGCAGTGACAATGCAGCATACGTCTGAAACTTTGTTAAATAACCAGGCACTCAAAAACTAAATAAAACAGAGGTCTAAAAGTTTATAGTTCACTGGAGTTACTTGTGCATACTCATTTTTCCTTTCTATTTGACTTATGGAAAAGAAATTCCTCTGCATCATTATGTTAAATTTGGGTTAAACCTCGTCTTTCATGTAGTAATTGATTGATACATGTTTTGAATAAACACAATGTGTAGATAAACACACTGATAAATAAAAATAGTATATGACAGCTTCCATATCAACTGTTCAACCGTGGTGGTTGGAGCTTATTTAGAAAGTTGTAGGTCTTGTTTCTCTTTGCTTTTCAGTGGTACAGGGCTAAGCTTGTGTTGAACTTTGAGTCATTATTAGATAAAGCACTCATTGCCGTGTCCTCTGTCTGCATCTCAGGCCATCATCTACTATTAGTAGGCATTGGACATGACACAATATCAAGCTTGGCTTCTCTAATAAAATTCCGGAGGTCTCTGATGTGACCCTATAGTGAACACATACACACTGCACACATCTCTTTCCAAAAGTTCTCATTCACAATTAGTTAGTAATATTCTAATAGAAGGGCAGGTAAGAGGAAAAGAACCCAATCCTTTTATTTCCTATCCTATATTCTTAAGAAGCACTGGGCCTGAGGAGTGAATTGCTTTTGAAGGTCCTTGTGGCATCATCTATTTAAAATGTTTCTCTTTTCCACCAGTGGGGATGCTGAAGGAGAAATCTGAAGGATGTAGTACCTCTATCCAATTCAGAATTTCTAGCTCAGGGACATTCTTGAGTCTGGACACACAAATTATAAATATAATGACTTTTAAGGAATATAAAATAAACTTGCTTAGAAAATGCAAACTAAACTTGAAACAAAGGTACTTGTTTTCTAGGAGAAAGTTTGTGAATAGCATCTTCTTATTATTTTTAAAGTTAGTTTTCTGTCAGAGGGGAATCACACTCAGGACTTTGTACTTGAGAGGTAAGCATGGTGCCACTGAACTAAATCTCCAGCCATCCTCTTGTCTTTTTAAAAAATTTAATTGAAATATTTATTGGTACATTACACATACACATCATGATTGCCCTCAACAATGGGAATTTGTACGAGTATATGACACAACTTAATTCTCATTTTTTTCCCATACCTCTATCCACCCTACTGCCCCCACCCATTATATACATAAACTTTGTTTCCTTTCTTTTTTGTTATGCTGTCATTGTTGTTCCCCCTTCACCCCATTTCGCTTTGCATGTTTTCTATTTCACAATATATAACATACATTCTAGAACTCATTTACATTTACATCTTCATGTTCTTATACCAGAGAAAAGATGATATTTACAAATCTGTGACCCATGTATTTTACTTATGAGGATGTCCTCTAGGCACATCCAAAAAAGAGAATTACAGGCCAACCTCAATAATGAACTTTGATGCAAAAATCTTCAACAAAATACTAGCAAACAGAATACAGAGAGTCATCAAGTAGATCATACACCCTGACCAAGTTGGATTCATCCCAGGGATGCAGGGATGGTTCAACATACATAAATCAATAAATGTAATATACTACATTAACAAACTCAAGGATAGAAATCATACAGTCATCTCAATAGATACAGAAAGAGCATTTAACAAAATCTAACACCCATTTATGATCAAAACCCTGCAGAAATTTGGAATAGATGGTCTGTATCTCAAACTAATAAAAACTATTTATGAGAAACCAACAGCTAGCATCACCCTAAATAGCTAAAACTGAAACTTTCCCACTAAGATCAGTTACAAGACAAGGATGTCCACTTTTACCACTCCTGTTCAATATTCTGCTGCAAACATTAGCTACAGCAATTAGGCAAGAGAAAGAAATAAAAGGAATAAAGATAGGAAATGAAGTTCAACAGTCATTATTTGCTGATGACATGATACTCTATCTAGAGGATCCTAAAAACTCAACCAAGAGACTGCTAGAACTAATTGCCAAATTTAGTAGTGTAGCTGGATACAAGGTTAATGCTCAAAAATCATTAGCCTATATACACAAACAACAGATTCACTGAGCAAGAAATTGGGGAATCAATCCCCTTCACAGTAGTATCCAAAAAAATGAAATATCTAGGAATCAATCTAACAAAGGAAGTGAAAAACCTATACTCTGAAAATTACAACACTCTGAAGAAGGAGATAGAAGAAGATACCAGCTTCTTCTTTTTAGCACATATACTCCTTCTGAGTCACTACACTACTTACTGGCATTAAAATGTACAGGAAACAGCAAGACTCACAGATGAAAAGCATACTTTTCTACTATAAAGTTTGAAGGAGCTATATTCAATCATTCTCTGTTTCTATGTCACAATTTATAACAAATTTACTGACTTAAAAAAACCCCCATACATTCTACATCATCACTGCATTGGGTGAAGGTTTGGTGCATCATGTATTTCCATTCATTGCTCAGAGATTTTTAAATTTGGGGTCAAGTTGTTTGCCAGGGGTATAATCTCACTTGAAAGTTCTCTTTGAATCTCACAAGCAACTAACAAACAAGTTTCTTATAGTTGTAGAAGCCCCCTCACTCCTCATATAACCTACTTATTTGCTTCTTCAAGTCTAATGAGCCCATCTGTTGGAACTCTTGTTACTTACCTATAGATTACTTTTCAAAGCTACACCTGATTAAGTCAAGGGCCACAACAATGAAAGTCCTTTTGAGATCTCAAACTCAATGGATTAAGGATTTCTGCTACATTGGAAAGCTCTTCTCATCTGTGCCACATTAGATAATTATCTTACCACACGTATGCTGTAGCACTACATTTATAGTTCCACCCTCTCTACAGGAGAGAGGATTATCCAGGCATAATACATGAGAACTCAGGAATCTTGAAAGCTGTCTTCTTATTCTAACACACCATGTCAGATCTCAACTTTGGAAATTTCAGAGGTTTAGTTTCAGTGCTACTCAAACCATGCAAATTAATATTTTGGGCTGATACAGCCTAGTAACGTCACAGACTTTAGTGCCTCACCTATGTACTTCAATTTTCTAGACTTCTGCTATGGTGATGTTTAGAGGAGGATGTGCTATTGTGAGAGGTGGTCTGGTGTGAAGATAGGTTACCGAGGGTGTGGCCTGGAAGAGTCTGTCTCCCTCCCTGACTCCTCCCTTGTGTCTCTGTTTTCTGGTCACTGTGACATGAGTTGCTTTCCTCTGGGAGGTCCTTCTATCATATCTGTGTAGACAGACAATTATGAAATGAATGCTCTAAATACCATGAGCAAAAATAAAGCTCTCCCCCTTTAAATTGAGGATATTGAGCAGTTTCTCTGAGAGATGAAAAAATCACAAAACTTTCTGTTAAGACACGGCACTGAAGAATTCAGGTAAATGAAGAAGTTAGGAAGCAGTTTGTTATGTTATAATGCAAAGCATTTGCCAAACTGTCAAGTCCATACTTAAATGGGGTGATCAGAAAAATTGTTCAGCTGAGTAGCAACTTCATTTTTATATTTATCATTCTACTGTGGCATCAGAGCTTGACTATACCTTGAATCTGTTTTGGTAGTTTTAATACATTAAAGATTGCTTCATGGTTAAGATTCATTTTTTTGTAGATTTCACAAATATATGAAGTAGCATTATATAATACCATTTTGCTTTTAGCTGCCATAGTGAATGCACTTAATTTCCCATTTAATTTTAAAGATGTTTGGAATACATACTTCCCTTAAAAGATTATTTCCTTATATACTTTGAGTTTTGTTTGAAATCTTATGTAATGTTCTCTACAAATAATACACCTTACAAGGTACTGTACATTTTCTAGTCAATTACTGTATCTCCTCCTCCTGCACCTGGACTATTGACTAGGTTGGTTTAAAAGAATTGACCATTTCTTCCTAGACTGACTTTATCTCTCTTCCCCAAGGCATTTCTAGAGTGTAGAGTCATACCACTGAAACCTTATCTTTAGCTATATTCCTCACAAAAACTCTCACAACATAGTTAGAATCCAAAAGGAAAACGTGATATGTTTCATCTGTGCTTCACTCTTCTCACTATTTCTCTCCTTCTTGACCTGTAGTTATTTATTTATTGATGGTGAAATGACTGAAAATATGCCCCCAGAATCACCCTGCAAGATCCTGCTAGAAATGTGGATTATGTTTCTTTTTGTTGGGTTGTTAAGATTCTATACTGGCAGCTCCAACTACAGAAGACCACTCTCATTAGTGAAGACAGCCTACATGAGACTAAAATTCACCCAATGCAAAGCAGTGATGAGATGAGAAGAGCAGATAATATATTCATTGAAACATATAAACAACATATATACTCCAGGATAAATCAATGATGGATAGGTAACAGTGAGATGAAGTAGACAGCTACTTTATCTAGGTATCTCATGAAATAAAGTGTTTTTTTTTTTTTTTGTAGAAATTTTGAGCCTTTAGACCCGGTTTTAGATCCCTAATTCAAAATATTCTATGCAATTTACAAATTTGTAAGTCAGTGTAGTCTTTTGTTTAAAGTAATTTGGCTGCCATTTTTCATATTTATAGCACAGGACTATCCTAATCCTTAGCAGTATTAACTAAAGTAATTAAGTAAATGTAGTTAAACAGAATACTGTATTACCAGAGTGATAGACCAAAGGATTCCAGTACTGTTTTCCACGAGTCACACATCTGACACATCTATGCTACCCTAAATGCAGGGAGGATGAGTGTGAAATTGTCATTTACATTTACTTATTTTTCTTTATCTCTGGCTGTTTTGGGTTCAGTCAGTGGAAGTGACTAGAAGGAATCTGAGGAGGAGGAGGAGGAAGGTTCAAAAAGGGAATTTATTGCTTCTATCCCTGCTAAGCTATTGGCTTAGGCATATTCATCTATAGCTCATATCTCAATGTTTCCATAACCAGTCTTCTCATTTCCTTCTTCAGGATCAAGGGTCAAATTGTGATCCTCTTGTCAACTTCTGAATTTCTCAAAATCTTCCTAAGCCACTAGGATTGCATGCAATATCTCTGGTTTGAAAGTTAACAAATTTATAATTGAAATTATTTTTATCATTCTAAAACCTCCAAATATTCTAGCAAGAACCTACATTTTTCAAATCCACAGAAATCTACAAATAGGTTTTCAACGTATTTTTAGAAACTACCTGCTAGACACTTGTAGAAACTTGAAGTTAAAAATAGAAAATAGTGACAATATGAAAGGAAAACTGTCATGCATTTTGATATTTATATACTGGGCACCACACATAAGTGACTTTGCATATATTATCTCATATTTGAAGGTAGTTTCCTATTTCTCTATTTTATAAATGATACAATCAAAGCTTATACAGTCAGACAGCAAATAGAATTACATAGAAAATCAGCTGGTAAACTGTATCATTTAGTAAAGAAAATGGTCAATTTATGATACATGATATATGACTCTCCACTTTTCCAGCAGAATCTGTACTATTCTTTGTACTTTTGAAATAGCAAGTAGTTGCTGAGCAAGCATTACACATCTTGATTTGGACATCTCATTGTCCAGCAAAGTATTACACGAATCAGTTTGGTGCTACAATAAAACATAAGGAATTCACAATCAGTTCCTATATTTTAATAACGATTTTTTTTGCTTAATCAATAACCAAATTATTAAACTTTTGATATTCCAGCCTATACCACAGCAAATGAAAGTATCACCTTCATAGGATCCCTGGGATGATTAGGATGGAGGACAGTATGATATGTAGGGGAGGGCGAATCAATATCATTAATATAGTAAGTGGAATCAGAAAGTTCTTATTAATAATTGTGCTTTCTGCACTGAAATTTCTGGTTATTGTACAGAGTAAACATTTTGGTTCACTAATGTGTACTTTACATCAGAGCTTCATGGAAATTTCAATGTATACTTTAAATCTGGTTGTCAAACCACTCATTTTTGTGTGAGTGAATTAAGGAGCATCAAAACAAAGGCAAGTTTTCATATTTTTTGTTGGCCATTTATATTTCTTTTGAGAAGTGTGTTCAGATCATTTTCTTACTTTTAATTTTAGCAATATTTTTAATTTTTTGAGTTTTTTATATATTCTGAATAGTAATCCTTTGTCAGGTGAAAACTTGGTCAATATTTTCTTTCACTCAGTATATTCACTCTTTAATCTTTTGATGTTCTGTTTGAAGTCTCAAAATTTATCAAACAATCCCATTAATATGAAAAATGGATGAATAGTAGTAAAAAATAAAATGATATATTTTACGCTAAAATACTTGTTTTCTGGTGACTAATATTTTTCTTTCATCCCAACATCTTTAGAAAATGATATGGAAGTCATGGCATATACAAAGTAGAATGATATACCAGTCTCTATCAAAATATGTAACTTACAAAATAAATAAGAGTAAAAACCACCGGGAAAATAAAATAAACTCCCTCTGAATATGTTATGAAATAACTCTCTCATAATATGTTAAATTTCCCCCCTATAGAGATGCACATGTCTGAATAATATCTCATTACATCCATAGTTCGCTTTTGTAAAGTACTAAACAGTGACATATATTACTTTTCACAATTTACATTGATTCTAGCCACATCTCTTTCATAATATCGTTTGCTAAATATTCTGGGTCGATGTAACAGCCTGACTCAACTTCACAAGGATAATTCTTCTTAAAATTCAAAGGGAAAATATACCAGAAGAAATCAAAAGAATTTTTTTTTTGTCAGTCATTTTCCTGGTCTTTCAAACACCAGAAGGGTATGAGGATGTTCATCAGGAATAGGCAGAACAGCTGGAATAATTCTAGACTGATGAGGTAGAAACATATCTAGAATCTCTGAGAGGCTGAATGTTTCATGTGTGAAATCAGGAGTCATGCTTTTCAATCATTCCAGAAAAGAAATTATAACTGAGACTGAGGTCATATATTCTTATCTTGGTCTGTTTAAATTTTCCAGAAGATGTTCAACCATTTGACCAATTTTGGTCAGTGTTCTGGAAACTGGTGGCTACTGTCCTACAGGCAAAATATCTTGATGTTTTCTTGTGGCTCTTAGAGATCCTTCTCCTCCTCAGCAATCAGCCACTCTTCATGCCTTGCTTTTAGACCTTTGGTTTGAACATGAAATTGGGGGAGAGAAAAGAAAGAATGGGTGATGTAATCTCCAACATTTCTCCCCACTATGAAGTCAGTGTATGTCCCCACTGTATGTTCTTCATGCTATATTAATACTTCTAAGATATGTGTTTCTTACAGGTGAAAAAAACAACCTAAAAAAAAAAAAAAAAGGAATTCAACCTGGAGAATAAGAAAATGAATTGGCTCATCAATTTTGGGGAAGTGAAGTCCCTATCAGGGAAAATTTTGTCAGAAACTTTATCGCTGAATATTCCTAGTGGAAATGACAATGAGGATGACAACTTCTGCTTTTGGCGTAGGTGACACTGGTCCTGTCTAGAATCTTTTGAGTGCCTTGGGTTTACATAGCAAAGATCATGTGCTCTTATCATCTAGTATTATCAAGGTAAGCACCTCTTGGATCAACAGAGTCTTTGGATATTTGCTTCCTCTTTCTTTTGAGGTGGGTCAGAAATTAGGCCTATGTTCACAGCAGAACCTTTTCTTTTCTTTTCTAAGTGGTATGGCAAAGGTTACAGTTGTTTTATAAACTGGATGCAAATTTTAAAAGATCTTTAGAAACAAAATGTTTATTTATAAATATATTTCAGAATTTTCATTTTAGGCTATAAGAGAATATACATCTAATTAAATTCTCCAATCTTTTTAGCATACCTAAGGTTCATTTTAAACTAACAAAATATACACATTATCTAAATGAGTAATTATCTCTCGCAGCAAATCTAATCCTGCATAGTTACTTGACTGGTTAAATAATCTATCCAATAAAAGTTTTTAAATGGAAGCATTTTTTTTAACTGTTCACTAGGAATCATAGTGTTTGGGTTTTGGTTTCATAGTTGCTTCCAAAATAACTGCCAGACTGAAGCCAGTGAATTAATTAATTTCATTCAACCACAAACTTGGAATACACACCACAAAGGAATTGGAGTAGATGAATTCTGAGGGAATTTCCCAATGCAGTACCTAAATTAAAAGTACAATTTTGTTCATAATTATTCTTGCACTAATTCCACTGTCCATGAATGGTATAATAATAAAAAGAGCATGTGAACTATGTATCTGAATACTGCCTTGCATTATAAAGGTTTACAAATTTTAAAATTAATCTAAAAGTGAATGTCATTTGTTTACTTTAATAATTAACCTAAATGTGAAAAAGGGTATACTTAGTTTCTAGTCTTACTAAACCTTGATAACAATCCTATTTTTTTAGGGCTGTGGCCTTAGACAATAGGATCAATATATTTCTATCTCAGGTTTCTCATAAGCAAAATCATCCTAAATTTCCATGTAGCTCTGCTATGCTGGAGCTAACTCAGAATAAGTGCAAAATACTCTCCATAAAACAGGTGCTCCAGAAACAGCAGTCATGTTAACAAATGATTAGAGTGTCTCTGTTTAATTAACTCCCTGGAAGATGTTTATGGTGCTATGCATAAGATATTCATGTATACAATAAAGTTTCAGGAAAAACAGGATGTAGTAGAAAAATAACCTTTAAATGTCCTCAGTGATCATGGACAAGGAGGGCACATCCCTACAGAGTATGTTTAAACATCCATCCAAACTGAGAGGGCAGGTTTAAAGTACGTTTGCATGTGCCCACATTGTCCATAGCCTTGTCATTTTACATTATTAATTTGAGAACTGGTGGTATTATGACTAAAAATGTAGAAATGTTTGCCTATCTCACAGGAGTTAAAGAGTAGCAGGGAGAAGCAAAGGAGTTATTTTTAGCGGGCCTGGCAGGAGAGCCTCCCTGCCGCACAGTGAAAGGAGGTGGGATGTCAGACTTGGCAGAAGCCTGGTACACTGATGCCAGTACTGACAGGACCTAGGTGAGCAGCAGGTCTTGGTTCTGCTCTCCACAGAAATACCCTGTCAGACCCCAGACTGAACTTGTACAGCCTCCATATGGCCACCAGGAAAAACAGATCACTATAAGGACACATTTAGAAAATGCCTCTCCATGTTCAAGCCTCTTGTTCTGGGAGTGTCCTGTGAACAACGCCCAGCACGCTGACCCTGGAGGAGCCTCCTGTCTAACACGGACATGTTCCTGACCAGGGGAAAGAAAAAGTCACCCACGGTCCATGCTTTCTTTGACAAACAGGAAAGAAATCATGAACCTGCCTGTTTGGCATTTTTATTTCACATGGCTTCTCATTATTGACACAAATAAAAGAGTCACAGAAGAAGTTCTTGACAGCTACCCAGTGTGAGGATTTTGACAGAAGACATAATAATAACTGGGATGATAATCTCTAGATTGTAGACTCATTGGGAGATTAGACATAATCGAGCATAGTAAGGCATCAAATTATCTGTTTGAATGTAAGGCAAAGAAATACCTGAGATGACAAATGAGTGGATATATTGAGAAATCAGTCAGACCAACAACATCAGCCTCTGAAACTCAGAGGAGTGCTCCCAATGAAGAAACAACATATCTCCATGGGACAAACACTAAACAGTTTGAGCCTCGGGTCAGGGGAAATAGGTAGGAATCAGAGAGAAGGAGGCACCAAAAGCTCCTCTATGACTCTCAACTAACCTCTGACCTCAGCTTCCCAGGGACCTGATTCTGGGAACGAGGCTGAAATACCTACAGTAATGAGTGATTTCAACACAGAGCTGTTTTGATATCTGGTCAAGTCACGGATTCTGGAATCAGAGTGACTTAAGTGTGTAGTTGTGGACAAAATATTTAACCTCCCTGATCTTTCACAAATAACCAGATAGAGATCCCAATGCCAACTTTGTAAGATTTGGGGGTGGGTTAGATAAAATGTGCAGATACAAATTCCCTGTGGTGGGTGTGGTCATTACGGAGATGTAAAATGTATTAATACACTTAATTAAAGAAAAACAAACATAAAAATTGGTTAAATGAGAACAAAAAAATATGATATATCCAGAATAGATATCCCGGTGTCTGATAGATTACTGCTTCAATACAAAACATCTATGCCTGTTTATATGTACCCTAGAAAGATGTCGCGCTGCTTTGTGACTAAGAATATAGGATCCATCTATATAATCTCTGACTCCTTAATTATGACTTAGCTTATTTCCTTGCCAAGGTAGGACTCTGTTTCCTCCTTCATCAAAATTATAGGAAAATAATTCCCACCTAGAAGAAAAATGTGATATTCCTGATATAACATGTCCTCCTATTACGCATCAGGATCACCAGAAGCAATTTCCCAGACTTCAGCAATGTGAATATTAGAAGATTTCAGAATATCACCCACAAGCTGGGCCATGTCAGCCATAACAGAAGGTGCCATCACAGTGACCTCAGAATTGCAGAAGTACGGACCTAACTGCAAGGGAAGTAGGCTTCATTCATAACCTGTAATTCTTGAGGAATTAAGCTAATTGAAATGGTGTGGAAATGCAGCCTAGACGGGTTAATATCATTGTCACCGGTTATTCAGGTGAAACATCACCAGCTACATGTAAATTCAGATCTGTCTGCCTTCTGACCTCTGAGTCCCCCAAGACCTTATGTTGACTTACAGCATACAGTTATTCTATTGTTTCAAATTCTTCACTTCCTCCCCTTGTGTACACTTTCTGATCTGGTAGCACCTACTTGGAAAACTTCATCTCTCAAGATATATAAAAACGTTACATCCATGAAGCCTTCCTCCAGTGCCCAGGACAGAACCAATCGCTTCTGTAATTTCAAAATATCTCTCTTAGACCCACATTGAGGGATCTAAAACAGTATCTTCCCATGGCTTTATTACTGGTAAGTGGCACAATGCCAAGAACATAGCATATGGTCAATAAATTTTGGCTGGAGAAGTAAATTCTATTTTAATGATTTATATATTTCCCATGCTGTCTTTCGAAAGATTGAGGTATTTAACAGTATTATATAATTAATTTGCTGAAAATGCTGAATTGCTTACTGTAAAATCTTAAATGAATTTAATCACATCGTCTCCCCTGATTCTCACATTTTAAAGAAGCCATTGCAACTTAACACAATTTTTTTTTAATTTTTCATTCCATGCTGACCTTTTCTCCCAGTTATGATCCTTGCTACAACCCAGGACTCACTGATCAAGACAGGCAGGTGAAGATGGGATGTACTATAATCACTCACTCTTCAGATTCACTGTTTTGCTACTACTGGGTTTAATGCAGTTCAGCACATCCTTCTTGCCTTGTGTGTTGAAATTTCATCCCACTGTAAGTTATTAGGAAGTTGAAAACTTAACCTGCCCAGGCTATTTAAAATCAGGGCATTTGACATGTGATTAGGAGTAGCTAAAATATATCACAGAGGGGTTCCCAGGACTGAGTCCCAGGGACTGTAAGAAGAGAATGAAGGGATGGAAGAGGCAAATGTACACATGTAGGGTGCCTCCCTCCACACAATATCCTATATTACCCTTTGATTCTGTTTGTTCATTTTACTTTTCTTTTAAAAAAAATTGAAAGAAATTTACTGAGATAATGATAAACTATTTATAATTTCTATCCATAATTTTATTATAGGAGCTATGAAATTTAGGTAAAATGAGTATTACTAAATCAGTCACTTTAAAAAATTCTTTTTTTTTTTTTTTTTTTTTTTTTTTTTTTTTTTTTGAGACAGGGTCTCGCTTTGTGGTTCAGGCTGGCCCTCAGCTCAGCCTCAAACTCACATCACAATCCTCCTGCCTCTGCCTCCCGAGTGCTGGGATTACAGGCGTGAGCCACCACGCCCAGCACTGTGGTATGTGGTACTAGTTGCTGCTGGAGTGAGTCTCCATGCCCAGTATTGTTATGTGGTTACCGGGGATCGAACCCACGCCCTTGTGCTTACAAGACAGGTGCCAGAACCACTGAGCTAACTCCCCGGCCCACTTTAAAAAATTCTTAAATAAAATGTAAACTTTTCTATGGTAGACTGTAACATAGATTTCTCAAGATTTACTTGAAAAAATCAGCAAAAAAAATCTCTGAACAAATATCACCAATAAATGACATTGGAGAACAGGGCATTGCTATGGAGCTGAAACTCACCTCAAACTCACTAGGTAGCTCAGGCCAGACTCAAACTTACAGTGATCTTCCTGCCTTGGCGTCCCAAGGCTGGGGATACAGGCCTGTGCCACCAGGACCTGCCATTGTGACTTTGTTAGGAAGAAGGCCACTGTCTGCTGGAACTCCTTGACACTGATTCTGCAGAACTGAGTGCACCAGGAGAACTGCTTTTATTGCCGTACTTATTCTGTGTTATTCTGCTGTTTGCAACAGAAAATGAACTCCTGATACATCTACACTCTCGTGTTGTTATTTCTATTTGCTCAGTTTTGTTTCAGTGGGAAGTGAGGATTAGAGATGCAGAGGTTAAAAAGACCTGTTTTTTTTTTTTTTGGTATAGTTGTAATCACAACTTGTGGCCCTTGGTAGCTTTTCTTCTCCTGATGCTTTCTGCGGACCCTGCTGAGATGCCTGTGAGGGGATCTCTGAAAATTCCATGGCAACACATGCCTTATCTGGCCACCTATCCACTCGCCTTTCAGAGATCGTCTGGTTCAGAACCACATTCTGAAGGAAAGAGTAGAAAAATATACACCGCCTTCTAATAATCCTCGGGATAGAAGCTGTACACATTAATCCTCGTCATCATCTAGCTATCTGTCAATGTGATGAAGATGGGTGACCAGATGTATTATTCTTTGTCACAATGACAAGAAGGAAAACTTCCTGTTCATTATACTGTAAATACTTTTTTCTCTGCTTGTTTTTAATTCTGTAAGTACTACATTCCCAATGAAAGATCAATAAATGAATGGATGGAAGAAGACCTGAATGAAATTTTACCTTAGAAGTTCAAAAAAAGTACAAACACTTTGTATTTTAACCCTTCTGATACAAAGTCTTTGAAAGGTGAAGTGTATAGTGTGAGGTTTCTCGGTGAGAAGACAATTTATGGGGAGAGATCCATGCTGTATTGTTGGTTCTCTCAGAGACAGGCTTGGAGGAAGAATATGTAATGGCTGTCTTGTCTAAGTCATCAGAATTTAAGAATATAGGTCTCAGATGTTAGTCCAGTGATTTTGAATTTAGACATGAGATTCTTTTTTGGTTAAATGTTGGAATGCAAATAAAGAGCAAAGTAAAAAATAGGTAATAAGAAAGAGGAAGACAGACCTATTGCAAAAATGAAGTGAACTGGGATGAAGGGAGGGATGGAAAAAGAAGTAACACATGCCATATGCACACACCAAGTTCTCATGAGAAAGCTGATTATTGTGTGCTGCAATCATTTACTTGATTCTCATTTTTCCATTCCCCTGCCCACCCTACCACCCCCATCTCCTATATACATTAGCTTTGTTTCCACCTTTTAGTACCATCACAATTTTTTCTTTCTCCTTATTACCTATCTCAGCCCCATTTCCCTTTGAATAGTTTCTATTTTACAATATCTAACATATATTCCAGAACTCATGAACATTTTCAATTTCTCATATCAGAGAAAAGATACAGTATTTACACATCTGTGACTTACTTATTTCACTGAACAGCATGTCCTGAAGGTTTGTGCAGGAGTGAATCCTAAACAGCTCAGTCTTACTTGGTTGGTGGCTGTTGGTTCCTTAAGAATCAGATCGTGGAAGCTAGTGACCTTGGGGTGGTCATGGCTTATGTTTTCTTTGATGTAGTTTTGCATGTGTAGAAAACTGAATTGAAAACTACAGTAAAAATCTGCAAGTGAGTATATGGCCTGGAGATTCTACCTTTATTCTAGAAGTTCTCTTGAAAATTTATTTTAATGTGTGGTTTTATAGCAAAAAAGCAGATAAAAGGGTAGAACGGGAGATTTACATTGAACTTAACATCTTAAACTGTACGAAAGCTCTGTTCACTGTTTAGAAAAGGTTACCATATGCCTCCCAAGTTTCCTTGCTTGATCAATTTTTTTTTCTTTTTCCGTTTTTTGAGACAAGGTCTCACTGTATAACTCAGGATGGCCCTTAACTCACTGCTGTGTAGCCCAGGCTAGCCTTGAACTCACAGCAATCCTCCTGCAATTGCCTCCCGAGTCCTGGGATTAGAAGTGTGAGACACCACAACTTTGGCATTGTGCTATGTGGTACTGGGGATTGAACTCGGGACCTTGCACTTGCCAGGCAGATGCCAGAACCACTGAGTGAAATTCCTGGACCTACATATCTATGTTTAAGAAAGAATTGAGTTTAATAATACCATTTAACTCAGTTAATTCAAGTTAATCCCACTTACAATGTTGAGAGGAACTGGAAGGTATTACATGCTTCTTCTTGCATGTTTCTCTTTGGAAATTATTCCTTTCCCTTTTAGTTTATTTGAGAATTGAAGAGCTAGCAGTGCAGAAGCAGCTGTGTGGCTTTTCATATGAGCAAAAATCTTTAAACGACAGAATGAAAATTTGTCTTTTTATTCCCTTCGCACAGTCTCAGTAAACTGAATTAGCCTATTCATTACATGAAAATTTCCTTTGATCAGAGAAATAGCTACTAATGAATAAATCTGTAAACAATTAGAAAAAGCAAGTTGTTGGAAAACTAAACTATTCATCTACTTCAGCAGCCTATGGGAACCCAGCCAAAAGAAACAGTATTTCTCCTTTACTGCTATCTCATTTTAAGTTTTAAAATCTTTATCAAACTGTGATCTTTACTTTTAAAAATAATAATAATGTTTCTACAGGAAAACAGCACCAATACAGCCTTTAAAAAGAGGAAAATAATCCAGGAATGGTGGCAAATGCTTGTAATCCTAGCACTTGGAAGACCAAGACAAGAGCAACACTGTACGTTTAAAGCCATCCTGAACTATTCAATAAGGCCCTGTCTTAAGAAACAAAAATCACAAAACTAAAAAAAAATAAAAGAGGAAAAAATGGGATGAATCATTAAATTCAACTTTTCTAAACACAAAATATCTAATAACAATACTAAGAACATTGACATAAAATGAATTAACATATATATATATATAAAATATAGTCTAAAATAGACATATTTAAGACATTTATTATATGGTAGCAGTAAGCTATAAATTATTGAAAATTTAATTAGTCATTCAGGATTATTATCAAATAATGCTAAAAATTGAGCTATTATGACCCTGACCACACACAGAGATGTAAGGATAGCTGGTGAATCCTACTGAATAAGTATTCAAAAGGTTCTACTTGATGATAAATTCTACTTAAATTTAAGTCATAGCTAAAAAAAATGGAAATAATAGAATATGTAAAAGAGTACATAAAAATCATAATATTAAGGCTTATCTTGTTAAGCATGACAGAAAAATCAAAATCCTTAATTATACATAATTACATAAAAATATTCCATTTAAAACAACAGACATCATATAATTAAAGGAAAGTAATAACATAGAAACATGTATAGCTACTAACTGAACACAGCATCTACTTCAGCATATACAAAACTACTTAAAATAAGGAGGAAAACTTTAAACTCAAATAAAAGATGAGAAACTCTACGAAAAGTAATTTGTAAAAAATAAATGCAAATACATCTAAATATATAGAAAGATAGTCAATTTCAAGCTAATTAAGAGAAAATTAAAGCAGCGAACTTTATTTCTTAACCCATTAGGAGGAGTAAGTGGAAAAATTAATTTTAAAACTGAGATTGATAGCCTCATAGCCTATGAATAAATTTATGGAAAATAGATTTTTGAAAAGTAATATGAAAATGCGTAACAAGATCGTAAATCTTTGATGTCACTTTTAGTAGTACAGTTTACTTAACATTACACTGCTAGCAATCAATCTAGAAATATACTGAAATCTGAAGATGATTATTTTCATATTGACAACCACAAAAATGAAGAATATTACAGATCTTCATTAATAAGACATCATGTTTAAATTTTTATATCCCTCCAATGGAAATATGCAAGCAACATGGAACACTGTACAACAAATGAAATGGGTATTCATTTTTATAGAAACACAATTTATATGTCTATCAAGAGATGAATGGCTAAAGTGCCTTTATAGACAGTGGAATATTACTTTACCATAAGGAAGAGTAAATTTGAAAATGGATGCACCTTGAGGTCCGAATAGTATATAAAATAAGTCTGATGACAAATGTCACACGGGTTTTCACATGTCAGAAAACCATAACACAAATAAACAAGAAAAGAAAACATAGGTAATAGGAAATATGGAGAAAGACGTGTGGTAGAAGGGAAGGGGACCGAGAGGTGGATGGAAGGGGGAAGGAAGGGGGAAGATGGGTATGAACAGCTAATTGAGATGAGCTGTGTACATGTACCACCTGCAAAGGAAGGATGACTGATTAGGTACTGTAGACATGTACTGATGCGAACATTTAAATAGAAATAAAACTGGGCATGGCTGCCCACGCCTATAATCCCAGCACTCAGGAGGCAGAGGTAGGGGAACTGCTGTGAGTTCGAGGCTCGCCTGGCTACACAGTGAGTTCAAGGACACCCTGAACTACAAAAGCAAGTCCTTGTCTCAAAAAATAAAAAAAAATAAAAAAGTAAATAAGAAGTACAAAAATAACATGCAACTAAAACATACAGCATAATTGGAAAATACTACAAGATTTACACTAGACTGCCAAAGTTGTTGGGGAAGAAGTTAAAGACAAGAGAAATTAGTTTACTTTTATTTTAGGCATTTTTATAGGTTAGTTATGTTTTGCAGTGAGAGTGTGTTAGTGTTACACTAAAAATCACATACACGGAAAAGGAGGAAGACAGAGTGCCTGGCAAAAATGATACCTAGGTTTAAGTAAAACAGAACATTCATGACATAGTACTATGTGATGCTACATAAATAGAAACGGTGGAACTCTGGCCAGAAAGCTTGGTTTGAGAAAAAAAGAAAAAAATGACCTCTTATACAATTATTCCATGTCCTCACTAGTCCATAATAAAATAATCTTTTTATTCAAAAAAGATTAATCTTAAGAAATAAATTCTTTTTTTCTTCCTTTTAAAATAATTTTAGGAATGGTTGCTCCTATTGAATAATTGCCTCCCAATTTTGACACTGGGAGATTCACGTGTGAACACTCACAGATCTGTTATGCTTTGTGACATACTTTAGCTATTACTGGTTCTATTATTCATCTTCCAAAGTTGCTAGAAATATTGTGGGAAATAAGAAATATGAAAATGTTGTCAATGTGCATATTCAACATAATTATTATTGTTCAACTGTTGGCTTAAAATACAAAAATACTACCCTAAGTAATAACTATGAGTTTTTTTAAATTGTAGTTATTAAATTGAAATAAGAAATACTGTTTTGTCCTGTTAAACTGACAGAGCTTTAAAATGTCTTTGATAAATGAAATGCTGTGGAGGAGTAAAGTTGGTTGTCTTTCTTTGAGCCAAGTAGGAAATATATGTTAACGAGTCTTAAAATAAGCAGGTCCATTGACTCAGTAATTCCCTTTCTAAGAATGAAGCTCCAGGAAAGAATATATAACTATTTCATCCTAGCATAATTATAAGATAGAAAATTAGAAATGATATAACAGCCAACAACAGGAGACTGTTTAAATAATTACAGTGTTCCATGTACTCATTAAAATAATTCCGTGAAATCAGAAATTGTATAGGAAATGTTCTTACATTAAAAAGACTAAATGGTGTACATACATTTAGTTTTGTTTAGCAGTTGTTCTTATTTAGGCATGGTAGTTTAAGAGGAATTTAAAAAGTTGACAACAGTATATTTAAAATTTTGTGTCATGGGGGTGTTTCACCTTCTTTCTCATTCTTTTGCTTTTCCAAATTTATTTTTCAAATGAAGAAAAAGTAAGTATGATTATACACCTTGATATTTTATTATATATATATATATATATATTTTTTTTTTTTTAAGAAATGAGCAAGGATAGAAGTATATAGTTACTTGTGGTGGAAAAACATAGTTTATGACTATTTTTCCAAATACTTCTTATGGTACAGATTTGTGAATTTTTTATATTGATTGAATTCAATATTCTTCCTCCTTATGATATTTAAGTTATTGAAAAGAAGAGATAATTTCACAGATGAAGAGCTTGTCTTAAAGTTCCCCTAGGAAGCTGAATAAATCAATATTTTATTAGAAACAGGAAAGAATACAAAATATAACATGGTGCACTTACAAGGTTATATAATTTATGAAGATTGAATATAGTTTTTGTAACTAATTAAAATATATTCAAAGCGATTATTGGCAAGTTGTACCAACTGTCTAAAAATTAACCAGGTTCTTATACTACAAAGTGAAGCGCTCCATGTAGAGGTAACAAAAGTAAACATAATGTACATGGTGCTCATTTCAAATAAGTGTGACAAGTACTATGTGCTCATAGTATTTGTGAAACGCCACGGCGGATATTTTTCTCCCTTAGGTTTTAAAGTAGGTGCTTGAGATAGGAAAAGTCATGTGTCCATGTTCACAAAGACAGTAAAATGGGTCTAGATGATTTCTAAATATACACCCATTTCTGGGTACACACACAAAAATTTCTCTAAAAATGACTCGAAGTTAGTCTTTATTTTGTGACCTATAAGTTGCCTATTACCCTAAATGAATATAATAACACTCATATAAATTAGTCACATGATTACAAAGATGAATGTATCTGCTTCTAACATGGCTAAGTATCTTAATCATAGTTAATACAATAAAAATAAAATGAAAGAAATCATGTGGCTCCCTTCTTTATAGGGAAGATTTCTATGAGCAGCCAAATCATGCTTGTTTTTTGCACAGTAGATTGGAAATTTCAAGAGGATGTAAACAGATATGTTCAATGTGAGCAAATAGAATTCGGTCACCACCTAGGTGCCCATACTGGTGTATATGACAAAACCACCATGCAACGCTAAGAAGATATGTTCTTCAAATGTGGAGACAGTAGAGAGCAGGACACACAGAGAACAATACTACAGGTGAGTCGAGAAGACACAACAAGGAAAAGAGAAAGATAGGCTAAAGAAAGAAAGGTTTGCAAATTTCAGAAAAAGGAATAAAGCTAGAATGTGCTGGCTCTAAGAAAATAATAATAAAGACCTTTCTTGGCACTAGTATTTCCCAAGAAAATATTCCCAAAGTAATAGATGGCTTCAAGGCAAAGACAAACCAGACCAGAGGAGTAAAATACCATAGTTATGTCTCATAAATATCTTTAAAATGTGCCTGTTAGGCAATATGTTAACATAATAATCAAGGGCATCTTATCACAAGCACACAGATACACAAAGTATAGTATGTTTTATCTATTAGAAAAGACAATTTGATACAGAGGGAGCCCATGAGTTTATAAAGCAATTGCATCAGTTTCTATGCAATGAGACAGAAGCAGTGCAAAATGAAGAGAGCTAGAAAGCTCAAGTTACTGTGGTCAGCATGCAAGTTACAAAAATATTCAGCTACAGTCATAGAGTACATGTTATAGGAAGGTAAAGATGGCCTGAAAGAAATCAAAACCTAAAAGACTACAACCATGAGCTACAGTTTCATAGAGCCCTACACAAGCAACTGAACTCTCTGGGACCTAATCCCATGAAATGCTTGTGTCTGCACTAGGGAAGGAGGACTTTCTCCCCATTTGTGTGTAGAATACACCTAAAATTTCAAGCAGTGAATACTGAAATCAGCCTCCTGCTTTCTTGGTATCTCAATGCCTTTTACAACTGAGAATAGATGGTGGATAAGGCAGAATTCTCATCAAAGACTAGAATGCACAGTCTAAGCACCCTGTGAAGGATAGGTATATTTAAAAACCAAGATGGGAAAGGAGTAACCGTGAACATTACTTGTAGTACTATGTGAAAAGTAGTACTGTCTGAAATCCCTAGAAATATCAAGGGATGGGAGTATTCTTTGAAAGGAGGCGAAGTCCTGCTGCTAATAACTTTTGCATTAAAGTAGTGAAGATGAAGTTGTGTGATAATTTAATATGACTTAATGTTAACTATTTTATGTTGCATATTAAAGTTACTCTGAAAGTGTGTAAGGCTACTGAAGCAATAATTAATTTGTGTCATATGTTTGCCATCTAGTGCATATCTCTAAAACTGTGACTTTCTGTTCTGCTCCTCCTAGTGGAGGGTGAGCATGGACTGTCCAAATAAAGACAGGATTCTTACAGGTCTAACCCTGTTAGTCATGAGTTTCATAGTTTTTCCTCCTGCCAAGGACAATGGGTCCTTCACAGTCTCCTGGACCCTATGGCTCTCAAAAACACAAAAACGGAAGCCACTGGGGCCATGTTCAGGTTTATCCCCAGTCCTGGTGCAACACCACTTCTGGCACACTCCATTGATCAAGTGAGCCACAGGGCTAGCTTGGATTCAACATGGCAGAGACCAGCCAGCATAAACTAGGATGTGGTTGGTGGAGATTCAATTTGTGAGATCAGCTATCATGGCAGAGTAGTTACTCTCTGCCAGACACATAGTACTAAGCAAACTTACACATGCCTGCTGCCCCCAGGAGCCTGCACTATAAGGGTGGGATAAACATTTTACCAAGAAAAATACCACTGTGTTTCTTCCACAGAAGAAATACTTTTATCACCAGCCAAGAATGTCAGCGTAGGCTCCTAAGGAAGGTGAACCAAAGCTAATCCAGCAAGAAGGTAGTAGCACAGATGCAAACTACACTAAGTAGAGAGGTACAGCGAGTCTTGCTCTAAGAAGTGCAGAGTGGGGGAAGCGTCTCACAGTGATGGGTCAGACTCCTGCTGTCTCCGTTTTGACAGGGGAAAAAAATCTGAGGCTTTGAAAAGCAGAGAGCAACGGGATCTAACTTGCATTTTTTGCTAAGATCTTTCTTGCTGTAGGTTAGAGAGTGAGTTGCAGGGAATTCCTCAGAGAGGAGGAACATGAGCTTCTGAAAGAAAAGTGAGCTACTTGTATCTTGGAAGTGCTGGATTCAGGACTGACAGTCCCTCACAGATTGCTTTTCTAATAAATTTTCTGGTTTTCATTTCATTTCATTTCTTTCCACTCATATGAAAGCAGTTCTGGATCCAAAACCACCGACAGGAAAGGGTGAAGAATACAGCCCGATGAAGTTCAGAATACCTCAGAGGGTCGGCAAGATGAGGAGTCA
>PVIR01015757.1:0-37673 GCA_004026965.1 Petromus typicus
AGCTGGTTGTGCAGATGTTGGAACTCAGGTAGAAATGATAAGCACATAAATCTTACTGTTGGTCGAGTGTCTCTGAAGCCATAAGCTTCACTCTCTGCTAGGATGCGCTTCCTGTAGCACCATTAAATAAGTGATCATTTCTCCCAGGGGTTGAGATGACTGTACTTCATGTACGGTCAGCCTCCTTTGAATTCACTGGCCTCTGCCCTAGGAGAGCTGCCGGCAGAGCAAAGGACTGAAAAAAAGAGGCCTCCTTCTTGTCACTTGAAAAGATGACAAAATTTCAGAAGCAAGAGTGAATATTTCATAAGGTCTCATTTTTTCCCTTTCTAATTTATATTTTATTCTATGTTCCCCAGAAGAAAAGGGCAAAAGTAAACAAAAACTCTACTTGTCAAATGTCAGAGAGAAAATGCTTAGGGACATGTCACATGATACTAAATTGGAATCTACACATCACTGGTATAAAGCTGAGAATGACTCGAGGAAAATGGGCATGTTTGTTTTACAGACTACAAGTTTGATGGATATCAAGGATAGCTTAAGAGGCAAATGATCTTTCACTATTTTTGCCATGTGTGAAGTTTAAGGGGACTGTAGAAACATCTGAGGGAACCAAAATGTTTTGTTGTTAGCAATTACCATTTGGAGTCAGCTTATTTAGAAACGTGTTGCATGATTTTCTCATGGCTCCCTTTCAGTATTAGGCTGGACAGCTGGAGAGTTAGCTGTGGGTTAGGCCCTGAGGAGTGAGAAAAAGTTTAGAATGACACTGAGTAAAACCGACCCTTCCTCTCCATGCAGTGAGCTTTCTCACCCCAAATCATATTGCCAGAGGTGATCACCACAAGGCAGCTGCTCACACCTGCAAGCTATGAGGAAGTGAGAAAGAATGACTCACCGAAGCACATGTGTTAGTACAAAGCAGCAGCCACTTTTTCTCTCTCTTGACAGCAGTCGCCCTCCCCAAATGTCACACATGTGCGCCTGTGAACAAGGTGTGGCAATTTTCTCTGCAGCTCGGATTCTCAGTGGTTTATGTCTAGTGCAGATTTTCTTATTTCTCTGTCTTCCGGCATTAGATTCACTGGCACGCTTTTCTAACATTACAACAGTTTCTGTATTTAGAAGATCTGGAATATTTTTCATTTTACATCTTTTAAAACATTACCATTTATTTTTACTGATAAAGCCAAGTTCAGTTGAAGCTTAGAAGAAGCAAACAGACAAGGAATTTTGCCAGATGTGCTGCTCAGGAAAGTGCTTTGAACTAGGCTGTGAATACACTGCTATGTGTAGGGTAGTTTAATGTAGAAACCAGGCTGATAATAGGAACAAGGAGAACTCTGCCCTGGGAGTGTGTGTCTGATGAGAGACAGAGACAGAATTACATCTGCACTACACCTACAAAGACTTGCTGCAGTTGTAAACCGCAAAACTTCTCCAGCCCAGGAACTACAAGACTGTACTCTGTTAGCCTCAGGTCACAAGGAAATTGAAACTGGAGTGTACTCAGTTACAATAGGCAGATGTGATGAAGTTCATGGACTCACTGATCAAGCTTTAGCCCTGAACTGGGTGAGGCTTTGTTTTTTTCTTTTTTTTTTTTTTTTTTCCCCTTTGCTATAAATTACCCTGTGCTAGAGTGAGAAGTCATGTCATATTTTATTACTAAATCTGGGAGCTCAACTCAAGGATCAATGAGACTTCAGAAACTAGACTTAGTAAGAGTTGGCAGCAGCATAGAAGGCCATGAGGCCACTAAAGCTTTATGTTAATTTTCTGTTTTTCTCAACTTTTCATTTTAGATGGTCTTATCCCAAGTTTTCAAAAATTAGAAGATACAATTACTAAACCCAAGATCAAGTGGACCTAAAAATCCTTTGGATATTTTTACTAAAAATAATGATTTTAAGTCATAATATTTTCATTTTATGTAAATGCAATGACATTTATTATTTTCACATAATTATATATATATACTTAGGATGTTTAAAATATGTGCATAAATACCAATTTACTAGTTTAAAATTTTCCCACAAGACATTCAATTTATTAGATTTTTCTCTTCAAATTTTAATATACTAAGCTTTTATCATTGTAATGAGAAACAATAATGTGACAGTATGTTGGAATTTATTTTTTTTTGCTAATCAAAATTCAAAATATGGGGCTAGGGATTTAGCTTAGTGGTTCTGGTATCTGTCTGGCAAGCACCAGGTCCCACATTCAATCCCTAGTACTTCATATCATACTGCCTGGTGTGGTGGCTCATGCCTATACTCTCAGCACTCAGGAGGCAAAGGCAGGAGGATGGCTATGAGTTTGAAGCAAACCTCGGCTACATAGTGAATTCAGGGGTAGCCTGAACTACAAAGTGAGACCCTGTCACAAAAACTAAAAAATAAAAGTTTAAAATATTATGGATATAATGAACAGTATTAATATAATATTCTACTGAGCACTATAAAGCAGAAATGTGCTTTGATTTTGTTTATTCTAAATTATTACATTGATTTTCACATTTTGGTTCACACATGCGCACATATTTCTATATGTTGAAGCAAGGACCACACCCATTTTACCAGGTGTGCTGATTTATATAGCAGGTCAAAATATAATCTTAATTTTAATACTTACATCTTGCTCTACATAGAGGGATGTCAAATGTTATCAGTGAAACTAGAGAGAACATTTTCGAGGAAATTAATTTGTGGAGTCTGAAATCCTTTAAATCACTCAAAGTCTGTGTTGCTTTTCAGGCACCCCATTAATCTTTATAGGACTCAGTTGACATTGGTGGCAGCTGCTTTCTCATGCAGTGCTTAGGGCAGAAGTGAGCAGAACACCAGGGCCCAGGAATTCGGCTGTAATTCAGTGAATTCACCTTAGACCTTTAAACTAAACAGAAAATGATACAGAAGGGATTTGTAAAGACAGGCATATGTTATAACAGTGATGCTCAACTATTCCCCAATGATGCCAGTTTCTAGGAAGCTCTTGCTTCTTGAACTGGGTCCCTTCCCATATTATGTGGCATGAAATTTAATAACGGTACGTCTCAAAGCTAAGGAAGTGCTTTTCTTTCAAATACTGCCTCCTCTGGTACTTAGGAGTTTGGGAAGCAGCTAGTATTGGAATTTTTTGTAGAGAAATAAAAGAAAGCAGGCTTAAGTTTGCAGACCAGTGTACAAGAACATGTTATCGATAAAATCAAAGCTTAAAGCAATAAATGTTTATACTCCCAAACCCAGGAGGAGCTCTACTGAGTAGTCTGAACTCTACAGCAATGCTGATTCTATGAAAGAAATCTTTCTTCTTGAAAGGAAAAGAGTCAAAGTTGCCCTACTTTTTAAGACTTTGTAACAATAGCTGTAGTTCTTTTATAGGTGAGAAGAATGAGAGACTCCCCCCAAAAATACTTAGGAAGAAGCAAATTTAATCATTTTGGCATTATTTCTGGAAAACATACATGGGTTAATTTTTTTCTAATTTACCACTTGCAAAATATCATGATTTTGATCTCTTCCTTAGATTCACTTCTCAGAATGAAACAACTGGCAATCTGTTTGTGAAGAGCGGGCACTCAGATGATGCTTGCTGTTCACATACCCTAATTTGTGTGTGCAGTCTAGATGGTATGGCTCAGAAGTATTGGCAATTTACTGAAAATATAGTACAGCGACATTTAAAAATAACTGAGGCAAGAATAATGACTCGGGCGGTGAACAGTAAAAGCCCATAATGACTGCAATGATGGCATGATCCCCCTGCTTGGGAAATCAGAGCAGTTATGTTAACCCAGAGACACAGTCCTTTTCTCCAAAACAGCATCCACTTTCATGTGAAAATGAGAGAAATTAAATAGAGACAGACAGATAAAGAGGATTTACACCATTTTCAAGGTAATTTATTTTCAGTGCTTATTCTTTCAGCTTTATTTTCTGTATTAAACTCTATAAAAACTCCCTTGATTAAGTTCCCTCAAGCATCCCTCAATGAAGCAGTCCAAAACATACACAGGTCTGGCCATAAAATGCATTTTATTCATCTTGTCAAAACAACAACAACAACAAAAGTCAGGAGGATATCTGGTGTCGCATAAAACAGACTTGCAAAAAGGAAGGATTCATGAGAATCTTCTGATGTCTGACAGTCAGAGAATAACCACACTAGGATGATCCAGACACTTATCCTGAAATTAACCTGAAGGAAATATTCATTTTGTTTTTTAAGAACTTCATATGGACTGACTTTGCCTCTAATCCTTCCTGTGGGGATACTGATAAAATCAATAGACTAAAAGAGTAAGCTATTAGAGTTGATGTGCTGTTTCACCAAGAAAAGATGTGTATGTGTAAGTGAATTATTGGGCAGTGCCAGTTTAAATAAATGTTCAATACATGAAAATTTGGATCTGTGCTCTTACTGCAGTGTTTAAATATGAAGCGTCCTCACACTCACGGACATTGGTTCTTTAAGTGACTTAGGTCTGGATCCCCATAACCATCCATGGAGACTGACCCCATGAGTTTGGCATGATGTGATATGACCAATGAAGTACAAATCTAACTGCAGTTACCTATGAAGAGCCTTGGGGGCTTTAATAGCTAGAATCAAATGTTTCTGGCTTCTTCACATGTATACATTGAGGACTAAGCCCTTGTGAAGTGGCATTTAGATAGGAGGGTTTGCAGTCAGTTCTCACTAAAACAGAGACCCAAGGCAGAAGATTAGTGCCACAGGAAGAGCTCAGGGTTGACCTTCAGCCATTTGAGAAACTGGAGAACACCTGTTACCCAAGAGGGACGTCTTCACAAGAACCTCACCCTTTTGCACCTTGGTGAGTTTTCCAGCCTCCAAAAGTCCAAGAAATAAATGTGCATTGTTTTAGCCATACAGTTAGATGGCATTGTGTTTTGTAGGTTATAATGGCAATCCCAAACATTGCATTTCTCTATCTTTTCTGATATACAAAACAAATGGATTTGGGTGCTACTAATTCTTATGATAACCCAGTGTTTCAAAAGACCATGGTAGTATCATTATGTTATTAGTAAAGAGAAAACTGAAATTTGGGGATGCTGTGTGACATACATAAAGTCACAGATTGGAACAGGTTGGATAAGACAACCATCATTTAGTGCACAGGCTTAAAATTCTTTCCAAGATGTGAGTTTTCCTCAATCTGTTTATCTTTTTCTGCTTTTGATTTGATTTTATGGGCACCATATAAAAGATTGTGTCAACTAAATGAAACACAGTTGTCTAGTGTTTCTGCAGCCATAAGATATGTGAATGAAGAACTTCACTGGTAGTTGTGAGTGTGAAAATTCACTAAGAAACTCATGATTCTTCTACAGTACTGAAAAAGGTATCTTTCACATCCTACCTTAACCTGGGATGACAAGCTAAGTACCCAACAGTCCTTTAATCACTAGTGTCAACTTGATAGCTTTACTTATTTTGTTTGTGAAACGGGGTGATGCTTAGATAAAAGTAGAGGAACATGGAAAATTTCAGGACACCTAGCTCCCTGGTCTGAGAGTACTGGAAGCATCAAAGAGAATGGGGCCATTACATATTTCACAATTTTTCCCTAGTGCTGATTTCATACATAAAATAAAAGATTGCAATGAGGCAATGATTATAATTTAATGGCTAAAATATGTGGTTTACTGCAGGTCAGATGGACTATTTTTAGCCTTCATTATGAGCAAATCAAATTGCTTCCCGATTCATATGGTCAAATGATGCACAGTTGACTATAAAAATAACTGGACATGACAGATAATTTGAACTATGCCCAGTTAGTAACTACATGATTTGTAGTAACTTCATAAAAGTATCTTGAGTGAAACTCACAATAGCACACTCCTACACAGGCGGTAAAGAAATAGCAGGCTCAGCTCCCAACTGGAGCCCTTTGAAAAGGCAGTCTATGCAGTAATGAATGCTGGGAGGCCTCTGCCTAACATAATTTTGGTCACACTCTGTAGAGTTAGGAAATAAGTACCTAATTTATCCAGCAGTTACATTTTATGAAATAATGCTCATCCTTAAAGAGGGCATTAAATTAAAAAAGAGTTATCTGACAGTCATAGAAGATACTGTATGTAGGTTAACTTCATAGTTTGGATATTTTCCTTAGTATGTGTAATAATTTTATTTCATGCAATCCAGACTCTTTAGCTTATTGTATCTTTTATAACAGGTGACTATGACTGTTTCTCCCAGACATATCTTCACATTCACACAGGTATCTGTCTCTTCATGCTTATTCTTTTATATCTCTGCCTCTTTTCACATATCTCTCCTCTTTCCCTTTAAACCCTTCCTACACTTATCAAGTGGATGAATTTCTGTTTCTCATCTGAAGTTCTCCACAGTCCCTGAACTTTCTTCCTACTCCACCCAGCACCGGATGTTCCCTGTTATTTCATCCTCTGTCACATTTCTGATAAAGTTCAACTGTTACCACGTCCTTCACATTTTTTAGCTGTCCAAGTGCCCTCCCCCTTTCCAACTCAAACACCAGAAAAAAAGCAAAGTTTATTGACATCCAAAGCTTGGGAGTTGAGTTCAAAACTTGGCACAAAGCAAAAGTTCAATAATTATTTATGTCAGATTCCTTAAGAAGCAGAGCCTGAAACTAAGATTCCTATGTGGTGATTTATTGAGGGAGCTCTCTTAGGAGAAATCTGTTAGAGGAGAAAAGTCTGGTATGCCTAGAAAAGAACCAAATAAGTACTGGATAGCAGCACATGTCTAGCGTCAGCTCAGTGGTGGGATAGTTCTGGAGTGTGAAGGACATCTCAGAGTTTTTATCTCTTGAAGATAGAAAGGGACCTTCACACTATATCACTTGGCTATTAGCTGTGGGCAGCCTTGGAAAAGGGTGCTCTGAAATAATCCTAGATTTTTTCCAGGACAGACAGCTCCAATTTGCCAGAAAATCTCTGGCAAAGGCTAAGTTGGGAAATGTTAGCTATTATCATTTGCAGCCACTGCAGGTTGAACCTTCTCCCAGGAAAGAGACCTGGGTCAGATGACAACAGTGCTCACTCAAAACACAGTGAGTGAGGATGTTTAGGATTTTTTTCATTACAAATGGGAAATATTATTTCCAATGAAAATTCAACTGAAAGGTAATTCCAAAATTCTGATATTACAATTTTCTATGTCAACTTAGCAATTTCTCTTTTCAGCAGAATAAAGCCAATGAATGAAACTAAAAAAGAAATGGTAATATGGGTGTCTATGGCTTCTGGGCAGGCCCTTCTTCAAAGTCCTTAGGGTAAAGATTCCTACAAGTAGAATGATGAGTGTGGAACACCCCCACCAAGTTCATCGCTCAGATGCAAGGATCTGATGCAAATCCCAGTTTTGCTTGTGTAAGCGGAACACGTCACTCACCCCTCATCTCTGTTCTCTTCTTTGAAAATTGATGAGAGTAAGATCTACTTCATGGGACTCTGAAGATTAGAGAAAAAACCTGATGCAGTGATGAATATGGAGTGAGTGTGATAGCCTCATGAATCAGTTTGCTTATTTATCATGTTCAAAAACAAACCAGATCTGAACCAAAGATCCCCTTAGTTATTTTAAGCAGTGAGTACCCTATTCCAGTATTTTAGAACCATTTTTGAAGGATTGTATGTGTAGCTGAGGAAGAGCCAGGCTGACCTCTCATGTTCAGCCTGAAGACTAACTCTAAATACTTTAGATAAAATTTCTCATTCTCCCAATCACTTTACATTATTACCCTAATTTATTTTCCTCAGAGTACTAATCACTGTGTAAAATTGTCTAAATTTATTACCTCTTCTGGTTTTATGGTCTGCTTCTTTCCCTAAGTGAAATCTAATCTCTTCAAAGGTAGTTACTTTCTTTCTATTCAGGGCCACATACTTGATATAGAACTCTGCTACATACATGGACAGGAAATAAATAATAGAGCAACTGTCTTACCAAAAGTTTAAATATCTCATATTTGTTAATCAAAGTACAAATATTTTGATATTGTCAAGTTTTGTATTTATTTTGACTGAGAGGTAGAGTTGAATGCATTTTCTCTTCAATAGATCAGGACCACATTACTACAGGTGTGCTGTGGCCTGTGTAAGTGCAGCTGATCTCAGAGAGAGGCACGTCACTTATGTTGACTATCACTTAGTCATTAAATATGAGCACCCATGACAGACTCATATTTCAGATTGACTCTGTAAATTTTGAGAAGTTCTATGTGTTTTAGGCCACAATTAACATAGTCAGTAGGCAAGAATTCAACTTGCCATAGAATTCTTTAACCAACATTACAATCAAAACTAATATTCTATATTTCCATGCTATGTTTCTGTCTGTTGTCACCTGATCCTTTGGCTCCTTGCCTCTGTTTCCACCTTTCTCTCAAGATTTATTGCTTGTCTCTGTCCTGCTTTTTGGCTGGAATATTTAGTATGCATCAGTAAGAACTCAAATTTTTCTGAAATGTGACATATTTTTAGATGTGCTGGATACCCAACTTCCCTGATCGAGGTTCTAGTGAGCTATGAATAATAGTTGCTATCTTCTCATTTGGCTGGATATGACATATCTGAACTTGGAATGCTGGTTCACTAAACTCTAACTTACTAGTAATGTCAATATCTATGAAAAGAACAAGGAGAGAAGAGATGAAAGTTTTACATAATTGCATAAATTCATGCGTGAATAACTGAGTAGTTTTCTAGTATGCTGTCCGTTACTAATGAGGGTAAACATGGTAATCTCAGTAGATTCTATTGCTTTGCCTACTCCGTTCTCTAATTATCTATATAACTGTAGGAAGCAACCCAATATTTTAGTATGAAATAAGCAAATAAAAGAAAAAAGAGCAATTAATAGAAATACTAATTCTTTTTTGGCCTTGAGGAGTTAATATTTATGTTAGTAGAAATCTACCAAGATGTGTGTTCTCTATGTGCATTTTATTTATCCTTTTTGTATGCACCTAGAAAAATCTGGCACAGTTTGAACATATTTCAGACCAGATCACTGTAATGCTATTCATTATATTAGTTTGCAACATATTTGTTTAAAAACAAAAATATGTTCACTGATTTAAGAATTATATCTTGACTGCATTTAATTTTCACAACTAAGTTTAAAATAGGCACATTGAACAACTAGAGTCTAGTTCATTTAAGGCCTAGTATATCTTATTTTCCCAAAGTGATGGACGAATTACATTAAGAAAATATAACTGAATTCTATAACTGCAAAGATAGAACATTTTTCTCATTTACTAAATTACTCAATGACAATTTAATGATGAAATGAGAAGCACTAAGAAAGAAAATGAAAACTTGTGTTCTCAGAGTGAATGATTCGGACATTTTTTCACATAAATGCTTTCAACTGTGTCAGTGAAAAAGTACTTGACTAAAAACATGAATGATTAATAACAGAAAAAATTAAATCTTCTAGATCTCTCCTCAAAGTTTCATTGCATTTCCAAATTCAACAGCTCTTTCAGGACTATGTCATGTATCAATCTCCCTTAACAATTGAATATGTTGAGAAGTAAGCAAATAAGGAACTTAAGTTTTTATTCTGCCTCCGTTGCATTTGAAAAACTTCAAAATTTAAAATCTGATTTAAAATTTTGTTTTCAAGTCTCTCTTCTTACTTTAGTGGGTTGACAAAACATGCTGCATTTATTCCAACCTTGACTTTCTCCAACTGGTACAGACCAATCTACCAAGCAAAAGATTTTGGTACTATGTAAGGATGGGCTTCCAAGGGCCATTTGGTTACTCACAGATGTGGCTGCTTCCAGTTTTGTAAGGCTGTCTTTTAACACCCTTGCATTTAAGTTTCTCACACTGTGTGTTAGCTTGATAATTGGACATCTAAAAAAGAAATGTTAAGGCACACGTAATGTGTCATCATATAGATTAGGATGATGTTTGTAAAGTCTTTTAAATGTAAATTTAACCCAGTCACACTTTCAACTCCTTTATCTTTTCTACAGGTCTCTTTGTCTTTGAACAGACTGAAATAGTTCTTTCCTGTACAAGGCACGTTTGTTCAATGCACTATTTTAAAATATATAATTTTGTCTTGCTAAAAATGAGATATAGTTCTGGAAGGGTAGACAACAGCAAAATAAGAAAAATATAATATTACTACTTGCCACTGTAGGAAGTCATTATTAATGTTTCCATTGCATAATTTTTTCTCACATGTACACAATATATAATTGTACACTGTTACACAGCATACTATATACTTTGTTTTGGTGTCTGTCTTCACCACTTGACAAACTATTATGAGCATATTCTCATTTCAGTTGATGCATTTCACCATGGTTTTCATTTTATCACACCTTAGACTTCATCTTTTATGTAACTAAACCACCCTTGCAGAAAGTCTGACAGTTTTTCTCTCATCACCCTCCAACCTCTTATGCTGTTGTCTTTGTGTAATTTTGCTTGGTACATGTTGTGCTTCTCTGTCTTGCCTTCTTGGATTTTATTGGCCCACAGAATTTTTATTCTATTCTCTTTGGACTATTGGATTATTTTCATTTGTTTTGCATTTTCTTCAGAAGTATAGACCACTGGTTGCTGATGACTTTTGCCACGTCATTATCACATTCTCTTTCCTCTTCTATAATTTTCATGGCCCATTACTCTACATTCTAGTAGAACTTCTTACATAAATTTCCTACATCACAGATATTTTTATCATAACTCCTTTTTTTTTGTTACTATTTTTAGTATGATTTAAAATTCTGTCAAGGTAATTTTTATTTCTTTCTAGGACTTTTTAAAAACTCATTTGATATCACATCAAAGCATTTAATTTTTGGTTCATGGAAAATATATATATCTGTATTTTCTTTAAGCAAATACTGATTCCATTAATTTTTTTTCTTTGTTTCTTGTTCATTACATTTTTAGAAACTGTGATCTAAGTTGCCTATCATTTTTTTTTTAAATTTTGGAACAGAGATCTAATAAGTCTTCTGTTTATTTTTGTTCTCAAATGAAAGGATAATTTCTTGTGTTATGAAAGGTTGGTATTTGCATCTAGTTTCTCTGTTAGTACATTATTCTCAAAAGAAGCTTCAGGTTTCACATGAATCTGGAAAAAGTGAGACCTGTCTGAGGTTGAATATTCTATCCTGAGGGAAAATCTTCCCCTTTATAATTTTTTCTCTGTTCATTAAACTACACTTAGATATCATTTTTCATTATCTGAATTCCTGTTCACTGTAGGCTCCATTCTAGGCATGTGTGATATCTGTGATTTTTCAACTTGCTACTGCTATTGTTATAGAACAAGGCATCACTGTACATGGAAAGGGCCTGAAGCAACCATTATGTTAAGTCTCTCGCACTTAGAAAAGTGTCCATCCTGGGAAGGACTGTCAGGAGAAACAGCTCATATACAGGGTATCTGGATGCTGTTAAACCTCTACAGTAAAACGTAATTCAGATGAATATTGGTATGCACATAGCAAGACACTTGACAAACAATAATTATATATTTTATATTTATATTCTTAGAGCTGAATTTTAAACAAGTAAATGAATGGGTCAAAGCAAGGAAAATGTTCAATGGGAATCATTTTAAAATTTTTGTTAAAATTAGCCCATAATCTATTTTGACTGTATATATAAATCTCTAGATAGTTTTGTGTATGTGTATAGGTTATATTCAAATATATATAGATACATATATAAAATATATATGAGGGAGACTTTCATATATTTTATTTGCAAAAAATTTTAAGCAACTGCAAAGTTTTCTCTAAAAGATTATTGAGTGACAGTTCTAAGGTGCTCAGCTTCAGGGAAAATTATTCAGAATGTAGTATTGGAATAAATTAGATGTAGAGGTAAAAGTATAAAGACAGAATCTTTGAAAAAACACTGGTAATATACACAATTTATAGATATTATATTAACAGTGATTTAGGTCTATTCACTTGTTAGAGTTTTGATTTATTAGATCTCCAAAGCCATACTGTGAATATGAACTTATTAACATCATTTTATAATTGAAGACACTGTAATTCAGAGTGTCCAAATGAGAAAACTCAGAGAATAATTGATGCACTTTAATTCTCAGCTGGTATAATTTTAAACAGTAAAGCTAGATTTTCTAAATACAAAGAAATGCATAAAATTACTAAAGATTTACCCTAAAATTTTATTCTTTAGTCTGTATTTTTTTAGTCTATATTTTTTATACTTTTTATCACCTTCCATACTGGGAATCAAATTCAGGAACCCTGTGCTTGCCAGGCAGGTGTGGCACCAATGAACTATAACCCCAGCCCTATTATTTATCTTTCGAATAAGAGAATTTACCTTTACCTTTGAAAATAAACTTTCTGATTATGCTATTTTAATTAATTTAATTTCCATCGGTCATATAGCCACCAAAGATAATGTCAGAAAGACACAGAAATTGAAATAGAAAAAGAAGTCACTAACTACATTTATCAAGTCATCAAACACATAAGTTGATGAAAAATTCTTTAGAGGGATATACTGAATTTCAGCTTTTCAAATTTTACCTTTTTTGAAACCTATGGACTATTGTTTCAAGTAACTTAGAAGGGGCTACATTATTACATTTTCTAGAAAGTTAGTATAAACATCCTCTGAAACTCTTTGGAATATTAAAATAGATTTATATGTAAACAGATGAAATTCTTAGGTAAATTCTGAAAAAATAATAAACCTAGCTAGCCAAATATCTTCAGTATTTTCAATTTCTTTATAACAGTTCAATACTTAATTCTTAATCAAGTTCATTAGCTTCCTCTGCTAGTTTGGATGTTTATATTTAGAGTGAAATGTTTCAGGGAAGATTAGATTAGATGAGGATTAAAAATTGATTTTACTAATGTCAACTCTTATATCCTGTTCTTATGGAAGTTTTCATACCAATACCTATTACAAGCTACTTCATAATTATATTAAGCTTAAGAAATTCAGTTTTATCATCCAAGATATGAGCACAGCATCTAAATATAGATTCCAACTTTTATTTCTCTTCTTACCCTGGACCTTAGGTCTCTATGTTTTCAAGCTAATTTTCTTTTCAATTTTTAAGAAAGAGAAAAGTTATTTTATAGATCTATATAGTCTATATAGTTAAATATCATGGTGAAATATGTGCCATTGAGAGCTGGCAGGATTCCTCTACGTCCACTTTCAGAGTTTCTGAGGGAATCAGAGGAGGGAGCTGTGTAATTGACAGCTGTTTGTAAGGCTTCAAACTGTCAGGATAATTTGAAAGCAGATTAGTTTTACAGATTGTCCATTAACATACTCACAAAGGGGCTTGCATCCTGTATGCTTCTGCATAAACCAGACCTTTCTCTCTGTGTGTGTGTGTGTGTGTGTGTGTGTGTGTGTGTGTGTGTGTGTAAAAAGTGGTGTTGGGAAGTGGGTTAGGAGAGACCAAGAGGAAGATATTCCTCAGTAGGAAGCATCATTATTGAGGCTTAATATAACATCTTCAGCAAACAAAACTGATATGACAGTTTTTCTGAAAAATTCCATCAATCTCTTATTTTTCCGTTACCTCCTATTTGTCCTTAGAGGAAGGATGATGGCGTAATGGTTTCTCTTCTTTTAGAATGCTGGCTTTCAGTGAATGTTTCTTGACTGTCTTCCACTTGCCCTGTCTAACTGCCCATAGATAACTAATTTACTTACCTATCTACAATAGTTTGCTTTAAGTAAAGGTGATGAGTCAGAAAGACTGGATGTTTTCCAAATCTATTTAGGATTTTACAAGATTTTGTAAAATTTTGCTTTAACATATGAGTTTCAAAACCTTTGAACCAATAGCAGTTAAATCCTTGACAGTTTTATCAGGATGTTTATACTCTATGCTTAACTATTGATAGAATCTATACTCACCTGAAACATGGGCTATATTCCAGTATTTTCTGGGGAGCAGATTTTCAGTTTTGTTTTAGGTCTTTTTTATATATTTGACCTATGCAACCACTTCTGCAGACATTTGTTTAGGGAGATCATACAGTACAAGCATAAGAGTGGAAAAATTACACTGGATTCATTCTAGATTCAAGGTTAGGCCTTACTAGGAAACTAGGAGGAAAGAGGGCATCTACGCAGAATGCTTAAACCCTCAATATGAGACAAAAAATAGAATCTAGTATTACTCTGTAATAATAATGATAAGTTTGAATCATTTATACTTAAATGGACATATCTTGAGGACATCCTCATAACTGAAATAAATAGGTCACAGATAGGTAAGTATCACATCTTTTCTCTGGTATGAGAAAGTAAAGATGTAAGTGAGTTCCAGAATGTATGTTATATATTGTGAAATGGAAAACACTCAAAGAAAAATGAAATGAAGGGGGGGAAATAATTAGATTATAATAAAAAAAAATTAAAGTTTATGTATATAGAGCGTGGGGGTGGTAGGGTGGGTAGGCTATTGGAAAAAAATGAGAATTAAGTTGTGTCATATACTGGTACAAATTCTCATTGTTGAGTGCAATCATGATGTGTATATGTAATGTACCAATAAAGCTTTCACAAAAAAATGTTGACTTAGCTCATGATACCAAGATAGAGGCCAGAATTCTGGAATCTATGTAATGCTGTGCCATCTCATGAATCTCTGGAAGAAAATTCAAGAACACTCTACAAAACTGTAGAATGATAAAATCAGTCATAACTAATTTTGGAAACTCTGCCTTATGAACTGATAGACTTCTTTTTCCTGTTCCCAGTATGTATAAGAATTGAGATGGGTTTGAAAGTGCCAACTAAGAACTTGCTATAATTAACTACAAAAACTGAGTTAAGTTGTTTAAATTCTCTGTTCTCTGGCTTTTACTTCTTACTTTGAAATATGATTGTAATTGTTTTTAGATCATACATATACTTCTCTGAGAATAAAATTTATTAAGAGATATGGAAGAACTTTAGATTCAGAATATTTGTGTTCAGTGGTCAGGGATTTAGCTCAGTGGAGCTGTAGCAGCCTCCCAGAATACTGTGTTCAATAATTTCTGTATTACAACAACTTTATTATGGTTTTGATTAATAATTTGCCTCCAAAGTTCAAGTTTTCAGAATTCTACACTTCAAAAGATCATAGCATTGGAGGGGTACATCCTCACCAGTGAAGTAAGTTGAGTTTGTAGCTGAGTTGGCTATAGGAAGTAGGGTTTACAGGAGGTAGGTCTCCTAGGATATAACCTGGAAGAGTGCATCTCCCGAGTTCTTTATCTCTCACTGTTTCTCACTACCTAGAAGAATGCAGTTTTTCATACATGCTATAAGAGAAGTAATAGTTCCTAAAATGAAAAGGTACTGAAAATTAAAAAATAAACAGAAAAATAGCACTAAAATTACAATTTTCAAAATAAAGAAATTTTAAAATTCACTTGGTAGTCTATTTTTAAAAAATCACACTTGTGTGGTCTAAAATCTTAGGTTTTCATTAGTAATAATTTCAATTTTTAAATAGTATTTATACCTCTGATTATTTTTATCTTGTTATTACAGAGAATTTAATTATGAAATTCTCCAAATTTTATATTACATATACCAAATATGCATGTGGCATGTCTGTAACAAGTACTTTTTAAAAGTGAATTTTATTAGCACAATTCAAATACACATAAATATTACATTCCTCACAGGGAATTTGTATCTGTACGCACTACATCTGATTCTCCTTTATTTTCTAATCCCTTCCCCTTCTTCAGCCCCTCTTCCTCTGCTGATATACAAAAGCTTTATTTCTGTTTTCTCTTCTGTTCTCTGTTTTTCTTTTCCCTCTTTTCCTTTTCTCTTCTCACCTCAATAATTCCATATAAACATTTTCTTCCAGTTTCCCAATATTTATAATACATTTTAGTCCTTATTTACCCTTTCAATTTCTCATACCAGAAAAGCAATGAGATATTTAAACATGTGTATACAGTTTATTCCACTTAAGAGTGTGGTTCCAAGTTTCATTCATTTATCTAGAAATGTCTCAAATTTATTCTTCTTTATGCCAGGGTAGAATTTCATTGTATTAAAAGGCAAATCTTCTGTATACATTCCTCCATTGATGACCACTCAGGCTGTTTCCAAGATTTGTCTATCACAAATTGTGTTGCTATAAACATAAGTGGACAGGTATTGCTGTGATGTGTTGTTTTAAATTCTTTTGGAAAGACACCAAGAAGGAGAATATCTGGGGCAAATGAAATCTCTCATTTTATATTTCTGAGGAATCTCCACACTGATTTTTGACAGTGGTTGTTCCAACCTACACTCCCACCAACAGTGGAGAAGGATTCCTTTCTCCCCACAACCCCACCAGCATTTGTTATTCACTGATTTCTTCATAGCTGCCATTCTTTCTGGGGTGAGGTGAAATGTTAGTGTTGTTTGTATTTGCACCTCTCAGATAACCAGTGGTGTTCAACAGTTTATCATACATTTATTTTATTTTTACACTTTTTCACTTGAGAAGTGTCCATTCATTTTAGATGCTCAGTTTTGTATCTGGTTTTTAAATTCAGATTATTTGATTTGGGGTTATATAATCTAGATATTAGTCTTTTTCTTTTTTTAAATTTAAATCTTTATTGGTACATTACATATACACATCATGATTGCACTCCATAACGGGGATTTTTACCAGTATAAGATACAAGTTAACTCTCATTTTTTTTCCATAGCCCTACCCACCGTACCACCTTATCATATACATAAAATTTGTTTCCTTACTTTTTTGTTATAATCTAATTTTTCCCCCTTCACCCTATTTTACTTTGAGCATTTTCTATTTCACAATATATAACATACAATTCTAGGACTCATTTACATCTTCATTTTCTCATACCACAGAAAAGATGCGATATGTACATATCTGTGACCTATTTATTTCACTTATGAGGATATCCTCAAGGTATGTCTATTTAAGTATAAATGATTCAAACCTATCTTTTTTATGGCAGAGTAATACTCCATTCTGTAGAAGAACCACAGCTTTTTTGTCCAGTCTCCAGTTTATGGATACTTGGGTTGTTTACAAGATTTAGCAATCACAAATTAAGCTGCTATAAACATGGGTGCACATATGTCACTCTGATATGAGTTTTTTAATTCTTTTGTGTATATATCTAGCAGAGCAATGGCCAGGTCAAATGTGACCTCCAATCCTAGCTTTTTGAGAAATCTCCAAACTGATCTCCACAGGGGTTGTATGAATCTTTTGACTGAAAAACAACTAACAAAAATTTTCCCCACTCCTTTGGTTATGTCTTCACTCTGTTGGTGTTTTCTTTTGCTGCGCAAAAGGGTTTTTTTTTTTTTTTTAGATGAATCCTAGTTATTCATTCTTTGTAATAGTTCCTGTGCAATTGGGGTTTTATTCATAAAGTCTATCACAGTTTCTTAATTGTTCCATATCAATATATATAACTGTTATCATCACTTCTTCCCTTTGTGCAAATAAAATGTGTTAAGAGGATAAATTAATCTTCATTATAATCATAGATTATCATTAGAGGGAGTCAGATGCCTATACAAACATAAGGGACTTATTATATTCTGTAAGTGGCTGAAAGGTGACTTACTTTTAATGCACAGTTGTGTGGTTCCGTGGCTTCTTAACCAGACACCACAAAGCCTTCAGACCATGAGCTTTCGCTCATCCTTTGACCATGCTCAGTCTTTTCTGTATGGATCCATCAACCTCCTGAAGGATGAATCTTCTTCCATGACTCATTAATGTTGAGGATGGGTTCATCTCCCACTTGGAGGGATCTGCTGAGAGGAGCCACCAAACAGAGGAGTGAGTCTGTTAGCTGTCATGTCATGAGGTTAAGACACTAATCAATTCAAGAAACCAGTGCACCTCTGATTCCAAAGCCTCTGCTCTTCCTATTACTTATATAAGGGACTTTTTCTTAGTGATACTTAGAACAGTCTGTGAATTCAGTGTGTGGAAGGCAGACACAACCCAGCTGCATCTTTTCTCTTTGTTTTCATGTGGACATCCCAGGGTGGTAAGGTAGGCATGGGAAATGTTAGAAGAAAAATCAAGTGTGTGAATTATGACTGTTGTTAAGAGATAGAATAAAAGAAATATGAAAATGAAAAATTTTATTTCCTTTGTTATTTTTCTCGTGAAAAGATTCCATATAAAATATTTAAATGTATATAATATTGAGCTATTTCCTAGAAAATTGGTTTGATACAAGAAAATTTATAATGATATAGACAAAATTTCTTAGAAAATTACATGAAGAAAAGCAAATTTAATTAGGTTTTAGCAAAACATTTTGACTATAGACTTGCAGTGTACTTTACAGAGAGAGATCTCAAAGATATAGTTTGGATTAAAATTTTCCTTACTGAAGGCTACATAAAAACAATGGTAGCAAGGATTTGCTGAGTGGTTATTATGGCTCATATCACTTTATGTGATCTATTGTGTTATAGTAATGATACGCATACAAAGTAGATATTTTTATTCCCTCCCTTCTTCATGTCAAGATGGTAAGATAGTTGATGAGAAACAATTTACCTGGATTTTCCACAGATCACATGGGACACACCTGCAATAGAAAGCTAAGTCTGTCATGTTTTAGAAGTTGCTGTCTCCATACAAAGTTAATGTTTCACTGTCATTGTATGTACATGACTGAAGTATTGTTCCATAATCTTTAGCTCTGATTTAAGAACATTAAAAACTCATGGACATAAGTGCTCAAAATTTCATTTGTGAAGGCTCAATAAATATTGGAATGAATTGGGACTTTAAACTGTAAAAACATAAGTCTTTATACAGTTAAAATGATACTCCCATTAATAAAAAGAGACATTCTTAAAGTATTCAAAATGCTTCCCATGTACATAATGAATATTCAATGCAAATTCATGTAGGTGGGCATTTTCATACAGAGCCTACTTTACTAATGAACACCTTAAAGCTCAGTGTAACTACTTTGTCTAAGAAATTAAATATTGTGTATCAGAATTTGAACTAGTGTCCATGTTTTCTATATATGCATCAAATCTTTATTTTAGTGTGCATATTAGCCTTGAGAATCAATCACATCAAATTTTTCATTTTTTTTTCCATTTCCCTGACTTCTGATTTGCTCTAAACACATGTATTTTAGGAGGTAAAATTCTTTTTCCTTCTTCTTTGAATTATATGTGGCCACATTGATTTTATGGGCTGATCCATTATCTCACTGATTTGTGCATCCCTTTCTACCACTCAGAAGCCCCAAGCTATTTTGGGACATTGTTCATGCCCTTTATATAAACCATTCCTTTGAAAATTATATGAGTGGTAACCTTATTAATATTTCATGTGCTCAATCCTGCTTGAATTGATAATGTTGCAGTAATTTTGGTGTGAAATAATGCAACATAATATGCATGGAGTAAGCAGTCCTGTGAGAGAATTAATAAAATTCAGCTGCTACAGGAAAAAAAGTTCTCACTTTTTAACCTCAGTTCACAAAGACTTAGCCTTTCTCTCTGCTTGTGTTCAAGCTGTCACAATGCTCCATAAAACACCTTTATGTGTTGCAGTGTTCAGAAAAGCTAAGACCACCATTCTCCATAGCTGAACATAGAAGCACTCTGTCCCATGAGTCCCCTCAGAAGTGCGCAGACATCTATACATTAGTGCAGGACTAGCAGGACCACAAGAAGAAATTGCAGCGCAAGAAGACCAGCTGCAGCTGCATTTGTTGGTGGCTGTACTGAACAGCAAATGCATGAATGCATACAACTGTTATGGCAAATGTCAATGTCTTTAGTGCTACATATTTACAAGGTGCCAATTTCTATTGAACTGAGAGGCAGCATGCTCTTCTTCTGAAAGATATGTAGTTGAAAGCATGACCACATCTTCGCTCATATGATGTCCTGCTCTTGTCAGCTAGTAGAAAATAGCAGAAAATTATCTTCTTTGGTTTCTTCCAGTCTCTTATCTTCATGACGCTTTGGGTTCCCTTTCTTCGCCAGACAACAACCACTGACTCCCTAATCTTTGATGAATATTTTCACATCTTATCTAACATAGAGACCTTGGACTTTTTGTTTTCTTATATTTATAAAGTCCATCAATTTTGTGGCATTTTGCACATTTTTGAATTATTTCTCCTTCTGCCAAATCCACCCACTCAGTATCAGGACCATCTCCTTGCATCTATATAGATGGAGGAGCCTCCTTTAGGTGGGAAGCAAGACAAACTCTCTTAACGATTTGAAGAATATACCTTAAATATTGCAAATCCTTTGAAAGTGTGTGGAAATTAACATTGAATGTTTTATTACTTGTATAGAATGCTAATTGTTAACAGGAAATAGTTATTTTTTTCCTATTATTACTAAAGTCCCCAAAGTTACAAACATAGAAGCTTAAAGGAATGTTACTAATGTATAGTTAATTTTACACCTAGCATATTCAGAAAACGAACAATTTGGAACATGATTCTCCAACCACCTAAATTTGCAAACACGTAATTTCACTGGGTAATTTTAGAATCTGTGTAAGGGATTTACCAGCTGATTCACCAAAAAATTTTACTAAAGCTGAACAGAAAGGTGCACATCAGCATTCTGGGAAGCTGAGGCAGGAGCACTGCAAATTTGAACTTGATACGGGTAATTAATTGGTAAGACTCTTCTGTTGCAAATGTCTGGGATCTAAACACAGTTCTCATCAAACTCAAACAGGTGCATGCATGTGCATGCACATACACACACACACACACACACACACACACACACACACACACACACAATCCTAATGGAGTCCAAATTTTACACTTAGTTTGAATGTCACTTCAGGTCAAATTTTTGTATTGTTTCTTTTCTTGAAAGGAGTGACAGTCATTAAAATGGATTTTAAATTATTTTATTCTATTTTCCTTTCAAAGTCCTGGAGACTTGACCTCTGTTCTTGCACATGCAGACAAGTGTTCTGCAAGTGACCTAGATCTCTGAATTTTACATCACTTCAAATAAAGTAATTTATTTTATTTTGAGTATGCTATGGTAGCAGGGACATTTCAGTTTTCTCAGATGTTTATTTTTTCTGTTAATTCTGTATATAATCTCTCACATGTGTAGGTTTATACTATATTTCAAAGATAATATTATTCATGCCTAGCTTTAAATCATTATATTTGATACTTTCTAAATATTGACATTTTATGTCAATATATTTCTTCATTTCTGTATTTCTCCATTGATCTACCTTTGGACCTTCACAGTGTTTACTTATGTAATAGGAAAAAGAGAAAAGTTTGAAGGGGAAAGAATAACTCTAATAAACCATTTAATGTGGAAAATGAGATGGCAGCCAGGTACCTGAATGAAACACAGAAGGGAAGTTTGAACTGCTGTAAGCATTAAATTGCATTCCAGGCTGACACAGTGCATAGCTGTTATCTCTCTCCAGAGTGTGAGTATTAGACAAAATGCCCCCAACACCCTCTGTGAAGTACCTACTTAGGATCACTGATTTGTCAAGTTATATGTAGGAATTGTATTTGATGTCTCACCTTTGAAAATCTACTTTCTATTCTCTGATCTCTGTGGAGTTTTCCTGCATTTGGGGTTGTCTTCAGTTGCTACAGTTTGGCTCTTGAATGGCCACCATACAATAAGCTCACATGTTGAAGGCTCTTTCTTACTCTTTAGCCCTCTTAGAAAGTGATGGAACCATTAGGATCTTGCACTTACTTAGAAGAAGGTCACTGATAGTGCACATTTGAAGGATAAATTGGACCCAGCTTTTCCTCTTTCTCTCCTTGCTTCCCATCTTCCAGAAGTTGACCAGGTTGCTTTACCGTGTACTCCTTGACATAGCAGTGCTAAAAGCCCAAAGTAGTAGCAATTGACCATGGACTACAGCCTCTGAAATTGTGAGCCAAAATAAACCTTTCCTCTTTTATACTTTATTATCTCAGGTACTTTGTAATAGTAATACAAAATTAACAGAGACTCATATTATACTTTATAAATAAACAGAAATAAGCAAATAAGCCTGAAAGAGATGTATTTTCCCAGTTTAATTTTATCAGTGGGAAGCAACATAGCTGTCTAGGGAACCAAAGGACAGGATAACATAGCAAAGTAAAAGCATATTTTTCACCTATCAGATATCATAACATCATCCATTGCTGAGGTTAATCCATTGGTAAAAATTAAGCTACAGCCCATTACTTCTCATAGCCAAGTAAGCCTTTGATTGGAAATCTTCTGTGCACTCCACTGAACTTCTGCTTGTTGAAATCTTGCATGTCTATGTAAGAATGATTGACATGATGTCCTGAATATCTCCAGTTTCTCTCTTTTAAAACGTAGGATTATACTCTTGTACTATTTCCAGTGACAAATTCAAGTTCTTCACTCTGCTCATGACTTTCTCTGTCTCGTTCTCTCTCTCTCTCCCCCTACTATTAAAGTTTCAGATCTTTGGCTAAGAGCTGAATGTATAGAAATCCTGTAGTATATTCATAATGTGCATCATGAATAAGAAAAGATCTTTGTAATCAGATACTAAGAACTGGATTTTCATTACTATGGTTACATACTACCTTAATTTACATACTGTATATTTCCAACATTCTAATACTTTTTAAAAGTTACAATTTTATTCTTTAAAAATTTTAATGGCACAGTGTTGCTCAATTTCTGATATTTGAATTCTGCCAAGACTGTTTCAATTGCTAAATATTTTCCTATTCATGAATAAAAGTCCATAAGTTTTAATAGTCTGTGGAGTTTACCCTTAACTTTGACAAGGACTAATGACATTAAACATCAATCACATGGTAATTATGGTTAACATTGAGCTGTTATTGTATTGATATTAAAGGCAAAAACATCAAATACATACAGGAGATCATTTTTGCATGCTATTAATTCTATGCTTGTATGCTCAGAAGTAAACCTGGGAGTTGATAAATTCTACTGGGAAATAGTCATTAAAATACATGAGTGGATGCTCCTGGTTGATGATTTTGACACAAGTTCATTTGTTTTTCTATGCATTGCTATGATTCGGGCCATGTTAAATTTAGTTTGCTTCATATCTGAGACTCAGAGAACGTGGACATTTTGATCAGCAATTACAGGTGATTCTACAGTTTCACTGAACACTTCTTTCTACTGATGAAAATAATATTTTGAACTTTCAATAATGCTCTATGTAGGAGAATATAGTCTGGTAACCTTCTGTCTTCGCCATATATGAAAGTTCTCTTGTTTGACCCTACTTTTAAATTTCAGCCACCTCATCTTCAGCCAATTATGACTTTCAAGAACACATATCAAAGCAATTTTCATCTTTCTTTAAATTTAAGTATGTAAAGCTCCATTTTGAACTTAATTTTTGAAATTGTGCACCGAGACTCTCACTTATTTCCAGGTCCTGAGAAACTTCATTGTGCTATTCATAGCTACTTTCTAGAATCAAGTGACACTTCACCATGTTCCTCCCCCGGGAAATGTGCAGGTTTCTCTCAGTTTACAGTGGAGATGAAGAGGTGGAGAAAAGCGAAAAGATTGCAGAACAAAAGCATCACACTACAAAGGGCAAATGAGGATCCTACAAGAAAACCCTTGCGAGTTACTATCTAGAAATCCAACACACAAGTTGGTTTAGTATGATGGCTCCATAAGACTGTTGTAATTGCTTTGTCTCAGTGTTAATTTTTGAGCTCTTCCATGGCACTAAGGTGGTACTGAATACAATGAGGCTGTACCCTGACTCACTTGAGTCAAACTGTTCATTATTAAGATTGATGTTCTTCAGGAGAAAAACAAAATGTAAGAGTACTTTCTGACATTTCGTTTCCATGTTTTGTGGAAGTTTATGAAAGTTGGATTCTAGTCTATGATGGGAGCATACCATGATCAGAAAGGTAGATTATGGGCATGCGATATGCTTTGTATAAGAAATTTCAGAAAAAAGGACACAAGGACTTAGAGAGAACTAATCAATATAGAGTTGATATTTCAAAATTTCTTTTTATGCAAAGGCAAACTCCTAGTAAACCTTTCCATTTCTGTGACTCTAAAACTCTGCTTTTTACATCACTGAGCTTACTATCACCCCGAAAAAGGCAGGCTTCTTCCTGGCAAATCAAATAAGAGTCAAACTCATTATGGCAGGAACAGCAGAGCATGATAGAGGGAGCAGAGTTGGGATCACAGATGTCCATCCACCAGGCTATTTTATAATGAGTGGCACTAGGATCCACTCACAGGTATCATACACTTTTTGAGGTGTCTGCTGCAAAAGTATCTGGTATTCCTATGACATCCACAATGATTTTTCCAATTGCTTGAAATAACACTCTCAGTGTGATCTATGAGAGACAATTAGTGAGTTGTGACATACCAAGTGGGTCTTGGCCTATGTAATCACAGCTGGTGACTGTACAATCTGCAGTGATTGGGGCTTTCCGACTCTGTGGGTGGGTTTGTCTCCTTACTTTGCTGAACTCTCAGCGTGGAAACTGTAAATCATGAGAACCATTGTCAATATATTAGCATGAATAAAACATAGATCAGCCCCTCTGCCAAACAAAGACACACGAGGAATAAATGTAATTTCTTGTAAACCATTGAGATTTCAGGCTGATTCATAAGTTCTACATAATGTACTTATCCTGGAAAATACAGAAATCAATAATAGAAATGGGATGTCACAATAACAAAAACAAAATGTACACTATTTACCATGGGCTTCAGAAGCTGGTCTGTAGACACCTATAAATAAGTTATCAAAGGATAGAAAAGTGATATTTAATGTTAGGCCATAAAAATTGTTTTGGAGGAAAATACTATTCGCAATAAGGTTAAAGGCAGATAATATCCTTAATGAGGTTATCACATTAGGTTAAAAAATGGTTGAAAACCAGTTGTAATGTGAGTTTGTTTCTGTTGGATGCTTTTAAAAGTAACATAGCAAAGAAATAAGTGGTCATACAGTAATGACAAAGAAAATGCAATAAGAGAATATCTTCTGAGTACACAGAGTCAGAAGCTTGCAGAGTCTAATGGTGCTTTCATTCTCAAGTAAGTACAAAATAAAACTGATGACCCCTTTGAATGACAACCTTAGACAAGGGCAGAATCAAGAGTTTTCCCATCACAAACTTAGCTCAAAATGTTAATTAGGTTGCAATGAATCTCAGAAAATCTTTCAAGTAGCTGAGGGGCCAGTGAGTAGGGGAATAGAGATTGGGTGGGTAAAATCTTTTAGGTTCAAAGTAGAATTAGAAATGAGTGTTACTGAGTGGCAGTAGCCTGCAAACAACAAGTACATGTAATAAAGGGGTAACTAATAAGCATAACTTACTAGAAACTTTATTTGTGCATATGGACTGTTGTTATGTGTTATTCCCATATTATATATCAGAAAATTAAAGGATAGAGAAAGTAATTACCTTATGCGAGTCTTTGAGCTGAGAATTAGGTACTAGGACTCAAATCCATTCAATTTGCTTTCAAATTGCCTTACATTCAGCCACTATGAAACGTTTCTTGTATCATAATTGCTTCTTTCTTTACTGTTCCAAGAACCAGGGGTAAGACACTTGTTAGTTATTATCACACATGTCTTACAGTTTTGGTCTTATAAAGAATACTGAATATAATATAAGTAAAACATTGATTGATTGACTTTTTCCAGGTTTTAAAATTTTGTTATGAAGTAGTGTACATACTTAATAAATGATTCTGCTACAGCAGGGCCTTACTCCACCGACACAGATACTACTTTAGCAATATATAGCTTTATGTAACATTAATCACTATTAAATCATTGTAATTTGCTATTTACATTTACAACTTTGTTTAACATTTCCCAGAGAAGTCAAATGATTAATAAAATATTTGAAGATTAGAGATCAGGACTTCTAGTGATAGACTGTTCTTTCTTATACATGAGTATGCATATTTCCATTGTCTTCTCATTGTTTTCCTTTCTCCATCTTCTCTTCCTCTTTTTACACTGCTAATATGACACACAGTGTGAAGCGAAGGAAGTCTTCATATCTTCTGAGTGCTTTTTTGGTATGGTTTTGTAGTTTCTTTCCTGATTTTCTTCTCTCTCTCTCTCTCACTTTTTTTTTTTTTTTGAGATAGGATCTTGCTTTTGTAGTTTAAGCTGGCCCTGAGCTCAGCCTCAAACTCACAGCAATCCTCCTGCTTCTGCTTCCCAAGTGCTGGGATTATAGGTGTGAGCCACCATATCTGGCACTGTAGAATGTGGTTCTGATTGCTGGTGGGTGTGAGTCTCCATTTCCATCATTGCTGTATGTGGTTACCAGGGATTGAACCTGGGCCCTAGCACTTGCAAGGCATGCATCAGAACCACTGAGCTAAATCCTGGGCCCACTTTCCTGAATTTTTGGGCACTCAAATTTCTTGGTGTCTAAATCTCAAGTTTGAGGATCTTTGTTTTGTTTTTACCACATTTTGCATTGACCACAGTGATCTAAACCTTTCTCACATGCTATTGATTAGATATTTATATAAGCAACACAAGTTTTCCTCATGTATATTTAGCTCAGAGCCTGGAAACCACATTGGCCAGGACTACTGTGACAATACATTAATCTTTATAAAATTAAATTAAATATATTTGCTATAGAATACCTTTTATTAAACATTATTTAACCTCACACAGCCACTGCATTAAGACATTTAAAAGAATGGAACAGAAATTTTGTTTTGTTACTTCATCTATTATTAATAATCTAATTGCCAAAGCCTCACTGTAGTATATGAAACACTTGGCTGGTCTCCCTCTGCTGTCATGTCATGCTTTATACTTGAACTGCTTTGGATCTCTCTACAAATCAATAAATTTACTACATTTTTCCCCCTACTCTTATGGGCAAGGCATCAGAACATCACTTGTTATATCCTACTAAACTATTCTGTCTGCATTTTTGCAGAAGAAAGGCTAGCCAGAATGAGTATCTTTTCATCTTATTTTGCCTGAGAGTACACAAATAACCTTCTCAGTAGATGAATAACTTATGGCAATAATACTGTTAATCATCAGTTTAGGCTGGGAAACAGACAGTGTATTTTGTTACTAAATTTAAATTTCCTATAGGAGAGATGTTGATTAATGTAGATGTTCATAATTATTTGAATTCATAAATAATGTTAGTATATATGTTAAAGGCTGTATTGGTCAAACTGGTATTGGGACATAATATCTGACACCACAAACTAAAGAAAGATAAATTTAAACAAACTCAAAATTCAAGGTGTTTTAGTCCATGATCATCTGGTTCTGGGCAGAACCATCTGGCAGAAGAGCATGATGGTGCAAAACTCCTCAGTTCACAACTACTGGAAAACAGAAGATGGGAGAAACACTAGAGAAAATGGGTGCAGGCCAACCTATAGCTGAGATCATGCTCCATGACCCATGCAGGCACTCGTAAAAATGTTCCGCTAATCCCCTAAGCAAATCCCAAAGTCAGTTAAATTGGCTCTTCCCTCTAACCATGGAGTCTCATTAATGATACAACATTCTGCAGAAATCCGTGAACGTTTAGGTTAGGAAAACTGGTTTTGAATTGCAATTCTGCTATTGCACTCTGGTAAATTAAGTAAATTATTTTGTGCGCCAGCTTTCTATTCTAACAAGAATGAAAACAGGAGCTCAGTTTGTTATTGCTACGTCTTGGAACAACCCAAACGCCCATCAACTGGAGACTGGATAAAAAAGCTTTGGTTCTTCTATACAGTGGAGTATTACTCTGCCATAAAAATGATAAATTTGAATCATTTATACTTAAATGGATATTCCTTGAGGATATACTCATAAGTGAAATAAATAGGTCACAGATAGGTAAATATCACATCTTTTCTCTGGTATGAGAAAATAAAGATGTAAATGAGCTGTAGAATTATATGATATATATTGTGAAATAGAAAATACTCAAAGTGAAATAGGGTGAAGGGGGAAAATAATGAGATTAGAACAAAAAAGAAAAGAAACAAAGTTTATGTATATAGGGAGGTGGTAGGGTGGGTAGAGCTATGGGAAAAAATCAGAATTAAATTGTGTCTTATACTGGTACAAATCCCATTATGGAGTGCGATCATGATGTGTATATGTAATGTACCAAGAAAGATTTCAATTAAAAAAAAGAGAAATAAAACAGTTTTTAACTCATGGGATTTGTATATAAATAAAATAAGTTGGTGTACATAAGTGTTTAGTAAGCTCACTAACATATAGGAGATGCTACTTTGGGGTTAGGGACTATAAAATCAATAAATCTGAGAAACAAAATTAGCCAGTTCAATTTGAGCCAATTACATTCAGAGTAATTTAGACAGCCAAGCACTTGGTGCTATAAAGAGATTATATATATATATATATATATATGTATGTATACGTATATATATATATGTATGTATATGTATATATATGTATATATATATGTATATATATTATATAATATATATGTATATATATAATATATTATATATATATATATGGATGTTTCCTAGATAACTCAGTGTAGTCTGCCCAACAATCTATCATGCGATTCTTTCCCCCTTAAACCTTCACTTCATCCCCCTCAAGATTTCCCAATTGGGTAATCACAGCATTGTGTACTGGTAGATATATATTTATATCTCTATAGATAGATAGATAGATAGATAGATAGATGATAGATAGATAGATAGATAGTTTTTTGAGATAGGATTTCACTTCATAGTTCAGGCTGGCCCTGAGCTGAGCCTTGAACTCACAGCAATCCTCCTGCCTTTGCCTCCCAGGTGCTGGGATTACAGGTGTGAGCCACCACGCCCAGTGCTGTGGTATGGGGTACAGATTACTGCTGGGTGTGAGTCTCCATGCTCAGCCTAGTGTTATGTGGTTACCAGGGGTGAAACCTGGGCCCTTTCACTTGCAATGCAGGCACAGGAACCACTGAAGTCAATTTATAATTTTAAAGTTATTTCCCAAGAACCACAGCAAATGCAAAACTTGAATCTCATTAAAATTAAGTTAGATAGATACCTTATTGCCAAAAACTGACAAGAATGTCTCACATTACAAAATCAATGGAGCATAAAAAAAAACTAAAGTAGTAGTTCATAATGACATGCTTTGGTATTTGAGGAAGAACACATCCACTAATTTAGAGGATGGTAAGAAAAGTCTCATTCTTTTCTCTACAAACTGAAGTTTGATGCAGAAATTGGATTCACATAAAACAAAGTGGAAGAATTATGTCTCTTTTGAGAAAAAAGCAAACAAAGAACTTTAATTATTCTCATGCAGTAATACATTTATCTTTCATATTTCAAGATTTAGTAACACAATCTGTTTAAAATAATTGCAGAAAATGGTAAGCTTTTATAATAATCCATGTGAGAGAGGATGTCAGATTGAATTATGAGAACAGCAGTGGAATTTGAGGGAAGAGAACTTGGCAATCGGTTTGAGGTTGGGTTACAAGACAAGGAAATGTATGGAGTATTTCTCATCGCGCAGAGCTATCTAATACACGATGCTGTGACTACCCAACTGGGAAATCTGGAGGGGGATGAAGTGAAGGTTTAAAGGGGAAAGAATCACACATTAGACTGTTAGGAAGACTGCAATGAGTTATTAGGAAACATTCAGACTGAGATTGAAGAAATATTAAAGAACAGGAAGTTGAGTCTAGAAGAATGGGCTGAAGGATTGGATAGAGCACTGTCAGTAAATCGATGATAAAGCTCAGTGAGTACATGAAACTAGGGGAAACACTATCATGAAAAGGGATTACACTAAGACCAAATCATAAAGAGCTATCATCTAACAGGTGAGTATATAACAAGCATCTAGAAAGAAAAAAGATCAAGGAGGAAGTCCTTGAGAAGAGCTGTGAATTCCTGAAGAAAGAACATGAGTTCCACAAAAGAGCAAATGTTAAAGAATTAAGCCCTCGCAGGAATATTTTGTCTACTATCTGCATCAATTTAGACATGTCATGCAATAGCTTTGCAGGATTACATTAGCTATAGTCAAAACAGAGTAGTTAGATATTCTCTGCAATCAGAGCAGTAGCATGAATGAATTTGGAAAACTTATTGCATATATATGATCTTCAAATTGTGGAAAAATGCCTTCAGTAGTATAAATCCTTACTTGGTAACCAAATTGGTGTGTTCATTGTAAGATATCAGCAAATATATTTGCAACTATTTTGGGGCATCTACTCCTCACTGCTTTTACTTCTGAGGTTTAGATAAGTATAAATATTTTAAAAATCATTTATAATTGAGAGAACTGAAATACAGCTTCAAAGCTTTACATTCATAAAGCTAATTGACAAGAGGAAAGAGTCAAATTTATCTGGGGTTCTTTGTCCAATAACATAAACTGCTTTTGTAATACTATATTATCAACACATTTGAGTTTAGATAAAACTTAGAAAAAAGGATTCAGATAAAAATGAAATGATAATAACTATAGCCATGGAATATTACTTGAAAAATAAGAAATGTGCCTTTCAACCCCAAGAAGTGATTTCTGAAATCCCTAAAAATATTTTCCAAAATTTTTCAGCATTTCTGTTGATTTTAAGCCCAGGATTTTTAGCATGTCTTTGTTAAAAAGATGGAGAGCAAGATATAAACAGAAGTTAGAGCAAAAATTAATAAGAATGAATGTGTACACTCTTTAGAGAGCAAGGGTAAGAGCCTTCACTCTGCATATCTCAGTAGGCCTAATGTCAGTGCGGAGTAAATAAAAGAGATCACGAATTTATACAAGATGAGGACCAGTGTTACATATATAAGAGTATATATTTAAAGCCAGATTTTTTCCAGCAGTAGAAATAAACTAAGGCTTAAAAAACAAAACAAAACAAAAAAAAAAAAAAACAATTTGGTGGGTGGAGAATGTCAACAGAACACAAATTAACCTCAAATATTTATTTTATTAAAGTCAATGGAATTAAACTATGCTCTGTTCTAAAGTTTGAAATACTTGAATAAAACAACTTTGAAATATTTTGGATCTTAAAAGAAATACTCACTGAAAGTTTATTGAATTTTAAAACTGCTAACACATTCGGTGTAGAAGAAACATATCTTAAACAAGGAAGACCAGTGTAACAAGTCCAGAGCTAAAATGAAACAGGAAAATGTTGAAAGTCTTTTCTCTTATATTCAGAACAAGACAAGGGTGCCTGCTATCACAGTTGCATTTAAACATAGTACTGGAAATTCTAGTTGGAAAATTAAATCACATAAAGAAATAAGGAGTACTCAAATTAGAGAGTAGATAAAACTGACCCTATTTACAGATGACATGATTTGATATGTAAAACATCATATAGACTACACCAAAAAAAGCCCACTAAGCTGTTGTATAGATTCAGTGAAGGTATGGGATACAAAACTGATATAGAAAAGTCAGTTGTGGGGCTAGGGAGTTATCTCAGTGGTTCCGGCGCCTGTCTTGCAAGCGCAAGGGCCCAGGTTCGATTTCCTGGTAACCACATACCATACTGGGTGTGGAGACTCATGCCCAGCAGCAACCAGTACCACATACCACAGTGCCGGGCGTGGTGACTCATGCCTGTAATCCCAGCACTTGGGAGGCAGAGGCAGGAGGATTGCTATTGCTGTGATGTGAGTTGGAGGCTGAGCTCAGGGCCAGCCTGAACTACAAAGTGAGACTCTGTCTCAAAAAAACCTAAAAAAAAAAAAAAAAAGAAAAATCAATCGTGCTCTTGTGTGCCTATACAAACCACCCATTAAGACAATCAAGAAAGCAGTCCTATTTACCATGGCTCCAATGTGATAAAATAAAACATCGGCAGATCCATTTAACCAAAGAGGTAAATTTACTTCATAAAAATTCCATAAAACATTGAGGAAAATAACTGAAGAGGACACGAACAGGAAGATATCCCATGTGCGTTGAATTGAAAGAATTAATATTGTTAAAAGACTGACGTTATCCAAACCAATCTACAAATTCAATGCAATTCCTATTAAAATGTCACTCATACTCCCAGAACTAGTAAACATAATCCTAAAATACTTTTTCAAATGCAGAAAATTTCAGAGTCAAACCAGTCTTGAGCAAAAGACCAGTGCTGGAGGAACCATGCTTCTGGACTTCAACACATGTCCCAATATTAGACTACTCACAGTAGCATAGTGCTGGCATTACAAAAAGGTCTCTTGGCCCATGGGACAGAATAGAGAGCCCAGGAATAAGTCCACACTGATACAACCAATTTTTGACCATAATCAGAGGAACATACAATGGGAAAAGCTCAATCTCTTCAACAAATTGTGCCATCAAAAATTGCATATCTAGGCAGAAGAGTAAAACTAGACTTCTATTACTCATCAGTTGCCAAAAGCAGCCCAAAATAGTTAGAAGACTTAAATTTGATTATTGAGAAGTATGAAGCTAGAAAGTAAGTATGGAGGAAAGAATTTGAAGAATTTAGAATGTATAGGACTTGTTTCTGGTGGACACCTCTAAAGCATAGGCAACTGCTAAGTGGATAGACAGATGAGATTATATCAAATTAAGAACCTTCAGTATGTCACAGTAAACAATCAGCAGAGACCATCTATGAAAAAAAATATATAAAGTATACATATGATAAAAAATCCAAATTATAATAGGAACTCAAAGAAGTGATAATTATCCAAAAGACTTTAGACATTTCTCAAATAAGTCATTCAAATGGCCAAGAGATATTGAAAAGCTGCCAACATTACAAATTACTAGTGAAATTTAAGTCAATGCTTCAATGACATGCCATCCTACTCGAGCGAAGCTGGAAATTATATATATATATATAAAAAGATGAAACGTTCTGGAAAGAAAAGGAACATTTATACTGTGTTGTGGGAATGCAAATTAGTATGGGTGTAATGGAAAACAGTATAGAGTTTCCTCAAAATATTAAAAATAGAGCTGCCCTGTGTCCTAGGAAGCCCATTTCTTGGCGTATGCTCAAAGACAGTTCATTTAGCACATTCAAGAGACCTAGGGACTCTCATGTTCAGTGCAGTTCACTATATACAATAAGAAAATATAAAATGAACCTAAACAGCCTTTGATAGATGAATGGGTAAAGAAAACTTTGTACATATGTGTAATTGAATATTATTCAGCTATAAAAGGTGACAGTGTCACTGGCACAATGTGAATGGACTTGGAGAATATTATACTGAGCCAAATAGGTCAGATACAGAAAGGGAAATGAAGCATGACCTCATCCTATGTCAAATCTAAAACAGTGATGGATAGAAGTAGAGAATAAAACAAATAGCAAAAGTAGCAGGATGGAGTAGAGGGAAAAGATTGGCCAATGGGCTAAGTTCCAGTTAGGAGAAAAATGCTCTGGCATTCTAGTGTATATTAGAGTGACCATAATGAATAACAATGTATCTTCTACTGCAAAAGAGCTGGTAAAGAGGATTTTGAATGTTGTACCACATAGAAATGATGAAAATATGCTGCATTTGTGATAATAGCTCTGATTATTACATAGTATGCACATGTACCCCAAGCTTGATTTAATTAGTATGCTTTAATTTGAAATGAATTTAAAAAGTTAACATGAGAAGTGACTGTGATTAGAACATGTGATAATATACAAAGAAGAGAAAACACACTAATATGCAAAGAAGATTAGAGGCAAAAACAATGAAACTAAGGAATTCTTGCTGCCAATTCTTCCCTCCTGTGCAGGGCTTACACTCCTGTCATTTCTACGTGTCTCACTAGACACTCAGAAACATGAACGTTCTTGGAAGTTGTGACCTGTAGGAAAGAACTTTGCTGTGGAAGCAGAAATAGAAGATATGAAAGGACTTTGATTATCAGACGTGGCAACCGGAGGAACTGAATGGATTCTCAGAACACTAATTCACTGAGCCTGAATTTTAAGTTTATAATGTCTTTTGTTTTGGAATATTTTCTCCAACTGTTTCAATAATATTCCAAACATAGAATAGACATATAATCAGTTTCATGCAATAGCATTAATACGTGTTTTCCAAAAGCTTTTCCCAACAGAGGAGATATCTTTGCTAGGCAAAAGTGGCAAATCCAGTCTAACTAGTACCTTTGATTCTATGTTCAGTGATTATATATCAAGTTCTCTCAGGAAATGGTCAGTGGAATCTAATAATTAATATTTCAGCCATTGTTCAGATTTGGACAAATTTTCTTTTTCAGGATCCAATTTTCCACGTTTATTTTTTTTCAAAGCAAGAAAAAAAAACTCTTCTACGATTATGATGGAATATAATGGTTAGTAGAGAAAATGTTGCTACCCTCATAGAGCTTATAAAGAAGCATAGGCAAGAATACCGATGCTAACAGCAAATTATGTGGTTGTGGTTCATAAACTAGTAGGAAGGTGAAATTAAGCAGGAATGTTAAGCTATAATGAGAGAATTTCATGGAGTTCAACTTTGATAGTTTTTTTTTTTCTAATTAAGGTTTTAGTTAAAAGCATTTGTAGATTCATATACAGTTGTGAAAAGTAGTGCAAGGGAGTCTATATGCCCTTTCTTGAGCTTTACCTACTGGTAGCACCGTCCCTAGTCTTGACTCGGTATCACAATACGATGTTGGCACGGCCGCAGTGAAGACACGGAGCACTTTGTCAGGATTCCTCCTGCTAAACTTTTTAGTCACATTTATCTTTTCCTCTCCTCACAGCAACCTTATTGCCCTTGACAAACATCAGTCCATTCTCTATGTCACAAGCATTGACTTCTCCAGGACAATACAGCATAGTACCCTGGTTTGGATGTGGAACATCACCCAGAAGTGCAGAGGATTGTTTCCCACACGGCAGTGCTCAGGGGTGAGACCTTCAGGAGTGCAATTCCATCTTTAGAACTCTGAGTTCCTGAGTGGGTTAGTCCTTCGATGGATTTGTAAATAAATAGTATTCTTCACAGGAAGAAGATCACTAGGGAAAATGTGGGGAAAGACCATCGTGACCATTAATCCTAATACAACTGTTTCATTAAACTGAGAAATGCCCGGCAGATGCGGAAAGCGTAGTCCTGAGTTTGTCTAGAGAGGTAATGAAGACTTACACATGGCTGCCCCCTTATTCCTTCAGAGCACTTCCGGGTTTTGCTTTCTCCCACCATGGACTAGACATCTTTGTTCCACTCTTACCTCCTCCATTATCTCTGTCTTAGAGCCAGCAGATCAGGGACTGAAACTTTGAGCGAACTAAACTTCTGAGTGTTGGGTACTGAGTCTCTAGAGGAAAAGGCCAGCTCATATGGAACACTGTCTCCCAGCGTTTTTCTTCTCTTTCTCTGCTTCCAGGCTGTCCAGAGGTAAGTAGCTTTTCTCCACTCTTCCCCCTTGGGTTCTTTCCATTTCAGGGCTCCAATAATTACATCTTCCATGAGCATTATATGCAGTTCTTCATGTGGGTGGGAGTTGTCATTTCCTGGGAAAAATGGCCGGGACTATAATTCCTGGGATATTAAGTGTGTGCATATAGAGGTTGTGTGGATTGTTTGAGGAGCCGTCCATTTCATGTAAATGTTCACTGTCACAGTGCACAGCAGCTCACAGCATTACCTTAATATTATTTTTAATGTCTGAATGACCTGTAGCTTTTTAGGTCAGTAGTTTACTTTTTTTTTTTTTTTTTCATTCTCTATCTTTCAGATGGCTTTTCAATCTTACTGACCTTTGGAAAGAGACAATTTTAATTCATGGATTTTTATTATTGATTCTATTGACCGTTACTTTTACTTCCTCCTTTCAAAAATTCTGTCTTCATTATCTTAAATAGGATTTTCAACTAATGATTTGAGACATTTTCTCTTTTTTTTTTCATTTTTTAAAAATTATCTTTATTGGTACATTAAATATACACATCATGATTGCACTCCATAGTGGGGATTTGTACCAGTATAAGACACAACTTAATTCTCATTTTTTCCCATAGCCCCACCCACCCTACCACCCCCCCATATATATAAAATTTGTTTCCTTACTTTTTTTGTTACAATCTCAACATTGTCCCCTTTCACCTTACATTTTCTCTTTTTTAATACAAACTATTTCTATAAAGAGCCCTCTCAGACTGCTTTCCCTACATGCCACAATTTGGAAATGTATATTCATTATATTTTTTTATTTTTTAATTTTTTAAACTTTATTGGTACATTAAATATATACATCATGATTGCACTCCATAATGGGGATTTGTACCAGTATAAGACACAACTTAATTCTCATTTTTTCCCATAGTCCTACCCACCCTACCACCCCCCCATATACATAAAATTTGTTTCCTTACTTTTTTGTTATAATCTCAACATTTTCCCCCTTCTTCCTATTTCACATTGAGCATTTTCTATTTCAGAATACATAACATACAACTCCAGGACTCATTTACATCTTTATTTTCTCATACCAGAGAAAAGATGTGATATGTACCTATCTGTGACCTATTTATTTCACTTATGAGGATATCCTCAAGGTATGTCCATTTAAGTATAAATGATTCAAACTTATCATTTTTTATGGCAGAGTAATACTCCATTCTGTAGAAGAACCACAGCTTTTTTATCCAGTCTCCAGTTGATGGACACTTGGGTTGTTTCCAAGGTATAATAATCACAAATTGGGCTGCTATAAATATGGGTGCACATATGTCACTGTGATTTGAGTCTTTTAATTCTTTTCTTTAATACAGACTATTTAATAATAGTCTTTTAATACCTAGCAGGGCAATGGTCAGGTCAAATGTGACCTCCAATCCTAGCTTTTTGAGAAATCTCCAAACTGATCTCCACAGGGGTTGTATGAGTCTACAGTCCCACCAACAGTGGAGAAGGGTTCCTTCTTCTCCGCAGCCTCGCCAACATTTGCTGTTGGCTGATTCTGAAATGGCAGCCATTCTATGTAGAGTGAGATGAAATCTCAATGTTGTTTTCATCTGCATCTCTCGAATGACTAATGATGTTGAGCATTTCTTCATATGCTTTTTAGCTGCTCTTACTTCTTCCTCTGAAAAATATCTGTTCATTACAGATGCCCATTTTTGAATTGGGTCATTAAATTTGGGTGGGCTGATTTTTTTGAGCTCTTTATATATTCTAGATAGTAGCCCTTTGTCTGAGGAACAGCTGGTAAAGATTTTTTCCCACATTGTTGGTTGCCTTTTTGCTCTGTTGGTGGTTTCCTTTGCTGCGCAGAAGCTTTTTAAAAGAATGAGGTCCCATTTGTTGATTTCCTCAGCCATTTCCTGTGCTATAGAAGTTTTGTTCATGAAGTCTTTCCCTAAGCCAATTTTTTTCAAGAGTTTTACCTAACCTGTTTTGTAGTAGGTTTAGAGTGTCTTCTTTAATATTTAGGTCTCTTATCCACTTTGATTTTAGCTTGGTGTACGGGCAAAGAGTTAGATCTAGTTTTAGTCTTTGGCAAGTTAAAGCCCAGTTTTTCCAGCACCATTTGTTAAAGAGGCTATCTTTCCTCCATTGAGGATTTTTGGCTCCTTTGTCAAAGATGAGGTGGCTCAGTGTATCTGGAGTAGTTTCTGGATCTTCTAGTCTACTCCATTGATCCTCGGGTCTGTTACTTTGCCAGTACCA